>OY821517.1:259501286-259643786 GCA_963682025.1 Cordilura impudica | reverse complement strand
GGCGATAGGCGCGAGGCGCACGGACGCGGACGCGACGGATGCGGACGCGACGCGCTCGCGGAACACAGCTTACCAAAAATATCGCAATGATCTGAAAAATATATTTTGGCGATTAAAATAAGTTGACAACAACTGCGCGGCAGCACGGGTCTGGCTGCCAAACGCGCGGAAGTGGACGCGACTCGCTCGCGGAACACAGCTTAGTGAAATGTCGTATGATAAATTTTATCTACGTATGTGAAATAATTACCTGTTGATCAGAATAGGCCACACATATACTATAAGCAGTTGCTTAAAGAAACCTTGCGACACAATATTAAACGTCGCATTAGTCTTTCATTTCTGAAACTTGAATTTGACGTCTCTGCTCAATTATGATCACCTATTGAATGAATTAATTCAATTTTTAAAAGTTTTGATTCCTTTAATTTGCGGCCCATTCCGTTATTATATTTCATGTTTATAAATAAACTGAAAAAAAAAACTTAAAGCGGTTTCGCACCTTATTTTTGAAGCATTTTTTTTCTTATAAAAAACTTCTAAATTAAAAAACCAAAAACTTTTTAATTGAAATAAAAAATGAATTTACTGCCCATACAAATTTTTGGGGAGAAAGTTCATTTTATTAGGGAATTTGTTAATTGGGGACTAAGTACTCAGCGCCTGGTAAGCATAGTGAACCATTTTTCAAGTCAAAGGCCTTTTCATCCCGGGCAAGACCGGGTAAAAACAGCTAGTTATTATTATAATTATTATTATTATTATTATTATTATTATTATTATTATTATTATTATTATTATTATTATTATTATTATTATTATTATTATTATTATTATTATTATTATTATTATTATTATTATTATTATTATTATTATTATTATTATTTTTATTATTATTATTATTATTATTATTATTATTATTATTATTGTTATTATTATTATTATAATTATTATTATTATTATTATTATTATTATTATTATTATTATTATTATTATTATTATTATTATTTTTATTATTATTATTTTTATTATTATTATTATTATTATTATTATTATTATTATATTAACACTCTTCCTAGAATCTAGAAAGGAAATTTCCCCATAATGACGGCAGCTAGCTGCAAGTCATATAGGTGTATTTATTTGTTTAAAAATTTCTTGTTAGGTTACAGGTTTTGATTATGACTGCTTTTTGAATGATTTCGTGTGTGTGTTTGTTGATATTGAGTGCTTCTAGATTTGGAATAAATGAGGTATGGAAGATACCCGTTGTAGATATTATGTATGGTATAGTTAGTACTTTTTTCTTTTTCCATATTCTTTTAATTTCTTGCGATAATTCAGCATATTTTTCAATTTTTTCTGAATATTTTCTATTAATATTTGTATCACAGGGTATGCTGATTTCAATGAAATATGTGGTTTCTTCTTCCTTGTCTATTAAGGTTATGTCTGGTCTATTGTTGTTTATCGTTCTATCAGTTAGAATTGTTTTGTCCCAGTAAAGTTTAAAGTTTGTATTCTCAAGAATATTTACGGGTTTATAAGTATAATAGGGTGCCTTTGTTGGTTACGAGATTAAGATTAAGGGCTAATTCTTGATGTATTATTTTTGCAACTGCGTTGTGTCTCTCAACGTAATCCGTTCCAGCTATAATTTGGCATCCGGATGTTATATGGTCTATTGTTTCGGGGTGTATTTGGCATTTTCTGCATTTATCTGTTTGGGTATTGGGATCTTTAATTATATATTTAAGATAGTTTTTAGTGGCTATAATTTGATCTTGAATAGCAATTATGAAGCCCTCTGTTTCGGGTTCAAGAAGGCCCTTTTTAAGCCAGCAATATGAATTAGTTTTATCGACCTGTGAGTTTTCCATTATACACGGGTGTTTTCCATGAAGCTGTTTTTGTTTCCATGCTATTTTTTTTTGTTCTGTTGTATTAATTTCGTATGTGGTATTTAGATCTGATAAATTGAGAGGTGTGTATCTAATGTCTGCTGCTGCTATTGCTTTATGAATATTATTTGATTCACTATGGAAATATGCTCTTAAGTCTTCCAGTTGTTTATTGTGTAAGTTATGTATGTCCTATAAGTCCTCTGCCTCCTTCTGATCTAGGTATTGTTGTTCTTTGTGTGCATGAATTTGGATGGTGTTTTCTGTATTTAGTTAGTATTGTTCTAGTTGTTGTTTCTATTTTATTTAAATCTGTTGTTGACCAATTTATAATTCCAAATGAGTATGTTAATATGGGTATTGCATAAGTATTTATAGCTTTAAATAGGTTTTTCGAGTTTAAATATGATTTCAGAAGTTGATGTAAGCGGTGTTTGTATTTTTGCATTAGCGATTCTTTGATTGTTGTGTGATTAATTTTCGTACTCTGCTGGAAACCCAGGTATTTATATGTTTCATTCTTATCCATGTTCTGTAGAACTTCGTTATTTAAAATGATTTCAGTTTCGGACTCCTTCCATTTCCCTCGTTCTACGTGTTGCGCCTTCCATATGCTTATTCCAAATTCCATTCCAACATCTAGTGTGAACTCCTCTGTTATTTTGAATAGACTTTTGAGGTGATTCTGATTAGCTGCAAATAATTTAATATCATCCATGTACAAAAGATGATTTATTTTATGTTTTACTACTGACTGGTGTTTTATATTGAATCCATATGGAGTACTGTTCAATAAATTCGACAATGGATTGAGACAAAGGCAAAACCACAGCGCACTCAGTGAATCTCCCTGAAAAATACCTCTTTTAATTGAAATTGTATCTGTTGTTATATTTATGTTGTTTGTGCGTAAGTGAATGGTTGTTTTCCAGTTTCCCATAATCTGCGCTAAAAAGTTTATGTAGTTTGGATGAATCTTATATAGATGCATTACCTTTATGAGCCAACTATGAGGGATAGAATCATAGGCTTTCTTGTAGTCTATGTATCCTGTGTGTATATTCCTCAGTTTAGTTGTGGCTTGTTTCATAATGATTGCATCTATAATGAGCTGTTCTTTGCACCCTTTACTATTCTTTTTACACCCTTTTTGCTCTATTGTCAGAATATTTTGTTCTACGATATGTTTTTCTATTTTATATGCTATTGCTGCTGTGATAATTTTATAAAGCGTTGGCAGACAGGTTATAGGTCTATAGTTCGCAGGGTTTTGTGTTTGGTCGTTTTTTGGTTTAAGATATGTTTTTCCAACTGTTAGGAATGCTGGCATTTGATTTGGATCTACTATTGTTTGATTTATTAATATTACTAAATGGGAATGAATGGATGAGAATTTTTTGTACCAGAAGTTTTGTATTCCGTCAATGCCTGGACTTTTCCAGTTATGAGTGCGGTTAATTATTGTTGTTAAATCAGCTAAAGTAATTATTTGATCGCTCTGTTCTTGCACTTGATCCTGTCTTTGTTCCTCTTGTTTTGTCCATTGTGCTTCTTCTTTGTGCTGTACTGGGTTCGACCAAATTTTGGACCAATATTCTGTTATTTCTTGTTTCGTGGGTGGTTTTATATTTATATTGTCTTGTGAATTTAATTTATTGTAGAAGAGTTTTTCATTTGTTACAAATGTGTTATTATCTTTCTTTCGTTGATTCGCTTCATTATATCTGCGTAGTCTTGCTGCGTATACTGATAACCTTTGTTTTGTATAGTCTAGTATTTCTTCTATCGGTTTATTGGATTCCTGTTGCAGTCTATTAATACGTTTTAATATATTTTTTGATCTGTTTCCGTTTATGTATTGTGTAAGTCTCCCCAGGTTTTGCCTAAGCCTACTTATGTTATTTTCTATGCGTATTTGCCATTTTGGTCTCAGTTTATTCTTTATTTGTATGTTATTATTTTGCTCGTTTACCTTTTGGTTGTTTAAGTTGAGCACTGCCGTTGCACAACAATAAATTATTAAATGTAGTTTTTCTATTGATGTGTCGTCTGTTATTAAGTCGGGCATAATATGTTGGTTTATTGTATTTATTGTATTTAGTATTGTTTTACTTATTTTCAATCTAGGTAGAGTTGGTCTCATAGATGGATCTGTTCCATCCCATTTAGTGATATATGTTTGTATTTCATCTGCATATCTTGCTATTTCCGGATTTAAATTTTCTTCTATGATTGGTATTAGTGTACTTTCATCTATTCTATTTGTGTTAGTTGCTGTTTGGTGTTCACTGTTATTAATGCTAGTAGTCCTGTTTTGTATGGGGTTACCATTTGGTGTGTGGAAGTTTTCTATGGATGTATTAATCTGTGAGTTATTATTTTGTTCTCTTAGTCGCCTATTAGTCGCTATTTCTGTTGCAATTTCTTCCTTAATAATGGCTATTTCATGTGCTGATAATAATTGTTTTGTTAATATTGCTCTTACGCGACATGCGAGATTTTGTTCGTTGACTCTTTCGGCTAACTCAGGGTAAATTATTATAAATAGTTGGTGTTGTCTGGTTCTGTTATCTAGTACTGGTATATTTCCACATTCTGTGGCTCTGTAATGACAGCGTATTGCGTATCGTTTGGGTCCATGCTATTCGCTGCCTTGTTAATCCTGCTCTAGTGGTCTCAGGCATTTCACCTTGAGAAACATTTTGAGAGGTTGCGGATGTTTGAGATGTTATTGCTCCGCTCGATGTTTGCTGGATTTCGCTTCTTCGGGTTGTCCCGGTGTGCATATCCTGCTGTACTTGCACACCACTACCGGTTCGCATGCTGCTGGCTCCAGCGGTAGCTCCAGAGTCCGCCCGGGGGCCCCCGGATGGCCGTATTGTATTTAAATTTCTCGTCTTTCTCCTGATGGGTTGGTTTTAAGTTTTCCTTCTTTAATTTGGGAATTTTTTTTTTGTCTGCCTTCCCGAAGACAAGTCATTATTATTATTATTATTATTATTATTATTATTATTATTATTATTATAATTATTATTATTATTATTATTATTATTATTATTATTATTATTATTATTATTATTATTATTATTATTATTATTATTGTTATTATTATTATTATTATTATTGTTATTATTATTATTATTATTATTATTATTATTATTATTATTATTATTATTATTATTATTATTATTATTATTATTATTATTATTATTATTATTATTATTATTATTATTAATATTATTATTATTATTATTATTATTATTATTATTATTATTAGTATTATTATTATTATTATTATTATTATTATTATTATTTTTATTATTATTATTATATATTAATTTAGTTATTATTACAAATAAATAAAAAAAATTATTTTTCAACTTTTCTACAGAAAAAAGTGACTTTTTCCTGAGGTTAGCATATTGCGGGTATTACAGTATCGAAGGTACGAAATTTTTTGTTAGATATGTCACATGCCGTCGGAAAGGTTAATTTGTCTAGTTTCGCAGCATGTGCTTCACTTTTAATGTTTTAGTATAGGAAAAAATTGAAATTAGTGCATATGGTAAAAATTGGAAACCCGTTGTCTTGAGTTACAAAACACTGGCATACGACTAAGCGACCAAAAAGCTCTTAAAGGAAAAACATAAGCTTTCTTTTGAACAAAAAAAAGGAAGGGCCTTTTTTGAAAAAAAAGGCGAACATTTTTTTTAATTTTTTTAAATTTTCGGTTTCCAAAAGAGTGAAGAAATAGCTATCTAAGCTACTTGGGATAAATTTCGCAAAGAACAATAGATAAAAATTTACATGGATGAGAAAAATAACTATTTGGCGAAAATGTCAAATTTTGACCCCATCCAACTCACAGAGTTCTACACCGATCTTGTTGAAAAATTGTGTCTAAACTACTATCTAATAGGATCTACTATCTTGGTGCAAATTTCATCCCGATCGGAAGACATCGGATTCAAAATTTGGTTCACCTGACATGAAACGCCCCATATATGTTACCGTCGGGAATTCGGTCAAACTTTGATAATGTATTTTATTTTATATTTAATGTTTCTACGGCAGTATACTGTGATTGATCGATTTTTGATCTTAGACCCAATTAAAATTCCTATCTTGTTAAATTTTTAATTTAAAATTTACATTTGAAATATGTTGTTTTTTTCTTACAATTATCTAAGTCAGGCTTTCAAGGTCACAGTAAATGAAAAATAAAAGACTATTTATTCATAATTTTACTCCTCCGACGTTTCGTTAAGATTTTTTCAACTTCCTCAGGGATTTAAATTTTATTGAATATATAATCTTTACATTATAATTTTAAATAAATTTGTTTTTAAACAATACAACAAGTACCACATAAAACACAAAAATAAATAAAATAAATAATAAAAATAAAATAAAATATATCACAGATGAACTTTCTTTCTTTTGGTATCACAGTTTAAAATTTACATACAATTACTCCCTAAAATAAGCCTGAAGAATTGGCTTAGGACTCTTTATGTCAATTTCTGTAGACTTATTTTAGGGCGTAATTGTATTTTGAATAAGCAATAAAGCTTTGAACGTGATTTCTCAACATTTACGAAAATATATTGCACCGGAGGTGCGATATATAAAAACAATTAAGAGTGCTAAATTCAACTGTACCAAATCTTTGATACCGTTCATCTACATCTTAAACTCAATATACAACCAATTTGGATACGGCTACAATTTTAAAACTTTTGCCGATACTGAAAATTTAAATTCGAATACCAGTTATATTTTAAGTAAACTGCTTTTCTTTTTGACCTGTTTCTATTATAATTTCTCCTTATAAAATGCACTGATCGTGTCCTATATAGACGGAATTAATTGTTATTTGAAAAATTGCATTATTTTTCTTTTACTGGAGTAGAAAACCAGAAAATTCCCTACGTACTTCATGGAACCCTAATGGAATTTATTATTTAAAGCAGCCGGCGTTATAATACCCGAAGCTTGATCCTATAAGAACGTTTTGAGACTTAAGAAGTCATACTATAAATCAAAAAAATTTCAAATGGAGCTTAGCTAAAAATGTTCAAATATTATTGTATAAAAAAAATCATCTATAAAAATATTTGTTTCTGTTACTAGTTAATATGTTAATTTATAGATACATTTAATACAACAAAAAAGAACAAAAAAAAGAATATAAACAGGTACAAATATACTCGATATGCATATTGTGACCATGTTTGTCTGTCGACCGGTATAAGAGGTGCGCTTGTGTAAATTATTATTGATAGTTGTAAACAACAACACAAACTAATTGAACTTTTTATCAAAAATTTTCTTCTTATCATTCAAGATGAGTATATATTTGAAAAATTTTTTTAACTCAACTATTTTATCATTCAAAAATAAGTAAAATAACAAAAAAGACATAAATTTGTAACAGACATAAATTTCAAAACAAAGGAAAACAATGATGTAGGTATATAAAATTGAAACAAATCGGATGTTCAATTATTTCCAAAAGCCATCCAAAAAATTGTATTTCCATTTAATTGGTTTTTCTGGGCTTTTCAAGGCTGATATAGATTTTTATACAAATTTGCATCATGTTTAAAACCATTATCTATAACAAAAAGTTTAAAGCAATTCAAATTCTATTAAATCCGATTCACAAGCTATCTGTAAAATTATTGAATATACCCAATACCATGAGTGTGTACGAAAATAGTGTTGCCAATTTGAAAACGCAAAAAAAGTATACACGTTTTTATTCCTATTCGTAAGTATAACTAACGATTATATTACAGAAATAAATTATATTTAAAAAACGCTTTTTAAAAATGTGACCTTTATAAAAATACTCTTTCAAGACAAGTTATTTTTCGAAAAAAATTTTCTTATTTTAAGAAAAGGTATTTTTTTTTTTAAGATATAATGTTTTAAATGTTAATTTAAAAAAAAAAAATTTTTAAGAATATGTACTTAAAAAAATAAATTTGTTTTTTACAAAAGGTCAAAAATATTTTTTTTTTATAGAAAATTTATTTGTTAAAGAAATGATACTTTTCAAAAAAGGATGATTTTTTAGGAAAATGGTTCATTTAAAATATCTTTTAAAAAAGAAGTATAAAAAGGGCATTGTATTACAACAAAGTTGTAGATTTTTTTTTAGTTTTTTTCAATTCGCACATCTCATTTTATAAATTATCAACACTTAACAAAAATACGATCAAAACATTTACCTTATTTAAAAGGCATTAAATTATTAAAAATTAATAACATATGACTAAAAATTCAATCTCCTTACAAAAAAATCATTTTCAATTGTGTTTTACTATGATAAATTATTAAGGAAACAATATTTTAAGAGAGCATTGCTTTTGTTTTCTCTCATAGGAGGCTATATGCACATACAGTGTGTTCATCAATGATAGCACATTTGGTGATCTGTGAATCAATTTTATACATATAAAATTTTAACTATGCATGCTACAGTTATTATTTCTTTGCTGGACTTACATTAATATGGTTCCTTTCCAAAAATAAATGTATATTACCCAAAACTACCATTAGTTAGAAATACCGTTATTTAAATTTCGAACATTCCAATTCTTAGCATATTAACGCGCTCAAATAGTATAGCATAAATGCAACAAAGTCTTTGTTTAACAAAATAAATAATTAATTCCTTTATCTACTTAAGAAAAATAACAAAAATAATAAAAATAAGTAAGAAAATTATGGTCGGTCTAAACAAACTATACGATACCCTATACCATGCGTTTAGAGACCCTATGTCTCAGGCCCAACCAACTGGATATAGAAAATAAGCATAAACCAAATTTGAGTGGGATTTTTATTAATTTTTTAGCTATATCTATATGGGGACAAGGCCCAAAAATGGACCAATCCTTACCATGTTTGGTAAAGTCTCTTGTATTTTGCAAAAATATGTACAAAAAACATTTGAGAAGAATCAGTGCAATATTTTTGTTTTTTGATAGATTTAAGTAAAGATCGGGAAGCAACTCTATATGGGGCCTATGCCTAAGAGTTGTCCCACAGGGATTATTTTTGGACAACTGATTAATGGATATAATAAACTTGTACAAACCCAATTTGACTAAGAGTTATATGATAATTTGGATCTTATGGCCATTTTTGTTGATTTCATAGGGGTCATTTGTATGGAGGCTAGGTCTGAACATGGATCGATTCTCACCAATTTCAATAACGTTCATCCTATGGCCGATAAAAACTTATATACCAAATTTCATATTTCAAATATATTCATATTTGCGACCTGCAGTTTGATTACAAGCTTTACATGGACACACTGGCCTGACGGACGGACGGACGGACATCGTTAAATCGATTCAGTTAGGTATTCTGATTTGATCGGTATAATAAAAAATGGGTCTAGGGCAAATATTTTTGGTAGTTACAAACAGCAGCACAAAGTCATTATACCTAAACCACATAGTGGTATAGGGTATATTAACATCATCTTAATAATTTTTAACACCACCTTTTGCTTTAATGCAATCAAATATTCTATTTTTCATAGAGTTCATTAACTTATTCAAAAGGCGTTGAATAAGTGCTTCCCATTCATTGAAACTTGAAATTTTTAGTTAATTTACATTCATGTATTGGCGATTGTCAACTTAAATTCGCCTGACGAGAATTTCCCATATGTTTTCTATGGGGTTCATATCAGGAGAGCAAGCAGGCCATTCCAAAACATCGACATTATTCGAGCTTAAGCATTCTTTTGTGAATTTGCTGGCATGGCAGGCTGCATTGTCTTGCTGAAAAACATATTTTTTTCTGTGTTGGCATGTAGAAATGGCAACAAACTGCATTGAAGCAATTCACAATATTTTTCGCTGTTCATTTTAGTGGCCACGGTTTGCAACTCCAGACAACATTCCTCAGTAAACGCACCCCCAAATCACAACAGAAGTGACGCCATTACCTAAAACTCCCATCAGGACCATCCAAATTAATTTTTTTTCATCTGAAAAAATTATCTTTTAAAGAAAACAAATTAATTTATTATTTTCTAACATAACATTAAACAACTTATATTTGACCAATTTGTACGCATATTATTTGCGGAAAACTCCAAACGTGCATTAATATGACGTTTCATTATACGAGGAAAAATATTCATTCTTTGTCTTCGAATATGTTTGGAACATTATTTGGAACAATATGTTTGAACATTCCAAATGGTAGTTTTGCACACTTTGTTGCAAACGCATCCAGCAAGTTGGCACAGCTCTTGGTGCTGTTGTTTGCTGTGTTCAAAATAAGTCGACACTCGCGTTCATTCAACTTATTTTTTCTACAACTGCTTTTATTATTGCCATAATTTTCAATATTTTTCAAATAATTATAAATAACCATTCTAGCTCTGCGGATTTCACTTGCAATTCCTCCTTTTGGTGCACCATTTTCGAACAAAATTAAAATTTGACATTTTTCAAATTCACTTAACATTTTTCCTCGTGACTTTTTGCTTATTACTAATGTTTTTAATAATATTTAAAAGAATATGTTGCACTAAAACGGTACTTTTTTTACACAAAGACGTTGTTGCATTTGTGCTATACTATGTGAACGCTTTAATATGGTAACTATTGGGATGTAAGAGATTTTAATAACGGTATTTCTAATTAATCGAAGATTTGTGTAATATAAGTTTAGTTTTGGAAAGAGAACATATTAATACACGTTCCACAAAGAGATGATAAATATAGCATGCATACTTAAAATTTTATATGACATTAATTCACAGATTACCATTTATGAACGCACTGGATTATCGAATTTATCCGCTTTCTGCTCTGAGCACAATAAAAGTTGAATACGTTTTTGGCCTCTAAAAAACTTAAAATGTTGCTTAAGATATTTTTTTTAATATGACCTTAATGTATAATACAAGGGAATGTTTTCAACAGACAGACAGACGGACAACGCCAAATCGACTTCTCAAGATCAAGAATATATATAGTTCACGGGGTCTCGGGAATTTTTTCTATAAGTTACAAATTGATTGACTAACTTCTCAAAATGACTTAACTTAAAATTTAATTTTTATTAACGGCTTTTTGATTTTCTTTAATGAAATCTTTATTATTGATAGTGTATGTGCAAAAATATGTAGCGACATGATATTATATGAATGCATCATCACCAACCAAAAACATATTTTGCATTTTTTATTGGTTACGTCATTTTGCATTTAAGCAGACGATATGTACGTTTTTATACAAATTAAAGTGAATGATTAATAAAATAGATTTATAGAGATAAATAAGCTTGAATTGTTAATGAATACATTTATATCATTTAATTTTTTTAATCACATACTTGATTGTAATCCTCCTAGTAATTTTTTCTGATAGAGTTTGTATTAACTACAATAGTCACATTAACCACAAAATGCCTAAATTTGTATTTTAAAAGCAAACTTTTTATACCTTATACCACTATGTGGTCAGGGTATAAGCACTTTGTGTTGATGTTTGTAACTATCAAAAATATTTGTCCACTAGACCCACTTTTTTTTGTACCGATCGACCCAGAATCATTTTCTGAGTCGATTTGACGATGTCCGTCCCTCCGTCCGTCTGTCCATCTGTGTGTCCATGTAAACTTTGTAATCTTGTAAACTTTGTAAATCTTCACTTAAATCTATCAAATAACAAAAATATATCATAGATTTTTTTCAAATTTGATATGTATATTTTTCTTTGCAAAAACTAAGTGACCTTACACAATATGGTCAGGATCGTTCCATGTGTCGACCTACTCCCCATATAAATATAGCATCCGATATGAACTTTTCATATTCAAAGGAAAAAAAATTAATAACAATGCTACTCAAATTTGGTTTATGCTTATTTTATATATCTAATTATTTGGGCCTAAAAGGTAAGGTCTCTAAACGCATGGTATAGGGCATCGTATGGTCGTTCTAGACCGACTATAATTTTTTACTTGTTTTAATGTTATGGGTAACAATATGAAAAATCTAAATTATATTACTTCTGTCACATTCAAATTTTAGACTTTGAAGAAGATATGCTGTTTCGGAGCCTAGCGCTTTGTAGATAAATTTTATTAAGGAAAAAATTTAAAAGACTTCCGGTTTTCTCAATGTATCGTCAAACTGCCTGTTACTTAACCAGGACATAAATTTATTGCACCGATAAACTGCCGGTTACCAATTTTGGTTTTCTCTATGTACCGACATTATTTTCATTATTTCATTATTTTCAGTTGGCAATGCCTCCCAAAATGCGTATGAAAGTTGGGAGAATTATTTTCAGTTGGCATTCCCTCTCAAAATTGATATGAAAGTTGGGAGAATAATTTACCTGTACGATAAATAAATAATTGGCATATGAGTGCCGGTTAGCTTTGCGACAATATAGAAGTCAACCAGACATTGAGAAAACCAAATTTCTTTAATCGGTAGTTTCCGTTGGGATAAAAGATAATCGGCTATTGAGAAAACGGGCATTTATCGACTAAGTAGCTTCAACGCATGTTTTGACCAAGAAATAAATAAAATATCTGAATAAATTCAAAACTGTATTGTACTATCTCAGAGTCATATAATAAAAATTAATGAATACTTCAGTTGAAATAATTCGTTCATGATTCATGAAAAACACAACTGTAATATCAATTGTTTCTGCTCATAACACTGTGATTTAGTACTCCCCCCCATAAACACTCTTGCGCTGTATAATAAATCAATTATTAATTTTTTACAGCCTTCAAGATACATACAATTATAAGGATTACTTGAGATTTAATAAACCAGTTCTAAAACAAGTAAGAAAATTATAGTCGGTCTAGACCGACTATACGATACCCTATACCATGCTTTTAGAAACTCTATCTCTTAGGCCCAACTAACTGGACATAGAAAATAAGCAAAAACCAAATTTGATTGGGATTTTTATTAATTTTTTTAGCTGCAGATGTGAAAAAGTTCATATCGGATGATATATCTATATGGGGACTAGGTCCAAAAATGGACCTATCCTGATCATGTTTGGTAAAGTCTCTTTTATTTTGCAAAAATATATACAAACAAAATTTGAGAAGAATCAGTGCAATATTTTTGTTTTTTAATAGATTTAAGTGAAGATCGGGAAGCAGCTCTATATGGAGCCAAAGGGATCATTTTTGGACTACTCATTATTGGATGTAATGAACGCATACAAACCCAATTTGAATAAGATCTATATGACAATTTGGATCTTATGGCAATTTATGTCGATTTCATAGGGGTAATTTGTATGGGGGCTAGGTCTGACCATGGACCGATTCTCACCAATTTCAACAGCGTCCATCCCATGGCCGATAAGAGCTTATATACCAAACTTCATCCAAATATATTCATATTTGCGATCTGCAGTTTGATTACAAGGTTTACATGGACACACAGACGGACGGACGGACGGACGGACGGACGGACATTGTTAAATCAACTCAGAAAGTGATTCTGATTCGATCGGTATAATTAAAGATGGGTCTAGGTCAAATATTTTTGGTTCTTACAAACAGTAGCACAAAGTCATTATACCCAAACCACATAGTGGTATAGGGTATAAATAATTCTACTTTACATATTTATACCCTATACCACTATGTGGTTTGGGTATATTGACTATTTGCTGATGTTTGTAACTACCAAAAATATTTGACCTAGACCCATCTTTTATTATACCGATCGAATCAGAATCACTTTTTGAGACGATTTAACAATGTCCGACCGTCCGTCCGTCCGTCTGTGTGTCCATGTAAACCTTGTAATCAAACTGCAGGTCGCAAATATGAATATATTTTGATCAAATTGGGTATATAAGCTTTTATCGGCCTTGGGATGAACGCTATTGAAATTGCTGAGAATCGGCCCATGTTCAGACCTAGCCCCCATAGTCAAATTGAGTTTGTATGTGTTTATTGCATCCATTAATCAGTAATCCAAAAATAATACCTTTAGGACAATTCTTAGTCATAGGCCCCATATAGAGCTGCTTCCCGATTTTCATTTAAATCTATCAAAAAACAAAAATATTGAACAAATTTTTTTTTCAAATTTGGTTTGTATGTATTTTTTCGAAATAAGTTAAGGATCGGTAAATTTTTCGACCTAGTCCCCATATAAATATAGCATCCGATATGAACTTTTTTATATCTGCAGCCAAAAAAATTAATAAAAATGCCACTCAAATTTAGTTTATGCTTATTTTCTGTATCCAATTTGTTGGGTTTAAGAGCTAGGGTCTCTAAATGCTTGGTATAGGGTATCGTATATTCGGTTTAGACCGACTATAATTTTCTTACTTGTTTTGAAATGCGCTTACACAAAGGTAAATTTCCAGCAATATTTTTAATTAAATAAAAAATAACATATATACATATGGGGGATTTCATGTCAAGTGCACCAACTTTTGAAACCGATGTCTTCCGATCGGGATGAAATTTGTACCAAGGTTAATCCTATTGGATAGTAGTTTAGACACAATTTTTCATCAAGATCGGTCCAGATCTCTCTGAGTTAGAGGGGATCAAAATTTGACATTTTGGCCAAACAGGTGTTTTTTCTCATCCATGTAACTTATTACCTATTGTTTTTAGAAAATTTTCTCCCAATTAGTTTAGATAGCTATTTCTTCAATATTTCGGAAAAAAATACTTAAAAAAAAAAAAGAAATTGTAGACTTTTTTTTTTGCTAAATTAAAGCATTTTTTGCCTTTATTTTCAAAAAGGGCATTATTTTTTTTTTCATAAGAAAGCTTAGGATTTTTCCTTTAAGAGCTTTTGGTCGCTTAGTGGGATGGGAGTGGGATATCTATCAAAATAAATGTTTTGTAACTCAAGACAATGGTTTTTCAATTTTTCACAAATGCACTGTTTTGAATTTTTTCCTATTTGTGTCTAAAACCTTACAAATAAAACTTATACTGAGAAGCTAGACAAACTAAACTTTCCGAAGGTATATAGCATACCTAACTAAAATTTTATACCCTCGATACTGTAATACCCAGAATATATTAACCTCAGGAAAAAAAAGCGCTTTTTTTCTATAGAAATGTTGAAAAATTATTATTTTTTATTTATTTTTAATAATAATTAAATTAATGTATAATAATGATAATATTAAAAATAAAAAGATAAATAATTTATTAAAATTTAATCTTAATTGCATTAGATCCATTTATATCATAACTATTTTTATACTTAATTTATTGTAGCTGATGAAGTATTTAAGTCTTGTAAATTTTTAAATACCCAGTCTTTCATCCAGCTTTTTTGTCGCCTTTATTTACTGCGTTTTTTGTCAATCCTTTCTTGGCGTTACTAGGTTCAGCTGTTGATTTCACTGCTGGTTTATTTGTTGTCTTTGGAAAGAAATCGCATTGAATAAAGGCAGAAAACTTTTTCAACTTGAGCCGTCCATCGATAACCGGTATAAAAGCATGGTATTGAGCAGTGCCATCGATTGTTACCGCAGCATCGAATCTGCTCTTCAGTGTTTTCAATGTTTCCTGATGATCATCTTTGCTACTAAAAACTATTTTAGTTTCTTTACAATAACTCTTTGCCCAATGGAATAAAGCAGTCGCATCTAAGATGCGATCTTGATGAGAGCACTGGAGGCTATTCTTCGCTGCATTTATTTTAAGGTTTGCTCCAATACCATCACATGCTCCTTTACTATGAGCAGTAGGATGAAATTGCCACTCAGCTGGCATTCCAAAATCTTTTTCATGGGCATAAGATTTGCCAAGCTACTTTTGTTTTTAAAATGTTGACGAGCTCCATCCGAAACGTAGTATACCTTCTTTACTGTAAATTTAGATTTTAGAAATTTTAGTGTTCTCTTCTGGTACTCATAAACTGCAACGGTATCATGTTTTAAATCGTCGGATATGATTGCCATACTTTTGTGTTCCAGTTTTTCATCTTTCATGTAGTAAATAACTACTGTGAATATAGTTGCTTGGTCGTTATTGAAGTGGAATGCTTGTATGGCATCCTAAAAACATATTTATAGTTTTCTGCGAAATCATATGAAATAACGAATTCACCAGACTTCAAATGTATCTTCAAATCCTTGAAGAATGACCTTTGCTCTTTGACTAGAAAGTCATGGTTTCTCAAGTTTAGCAATCCTGTACACAGTTCTTCCACAAAATCATCCACATTTAAAATTATTGTTTTCAATGTGCATCTGTCAATCTGAATCCAAGAATCCAATTTGACCTCCTCTATATATTCTCGATCTAAAGAGTTGATTAAATTTTATTTGATGAATGTGGTTTTCGGGCAATTGGTACATTCACCTAAGTGGCAAGAAGTTGTTGCATTAGGACACATAGTCAATTTAAGGCAATCGCGGTAATCGTGTGAATCTTCTGCCGAATCATCTGTTATATACTTTAAGTTGATTTCCTTCAACATCTGTTTAACATTTTCATGGTAAATTTGGGTTAATTTCGTGAAGCCAATTCTAACATCCTCGTGTTCAGATTTAAATGTTGCAAATAACTCTTTCAGGTTACAGATAACCATTCTCTTCTGTTATGTTACGAAGGTATGTTACATACCTTCGGAAAGGTTAATTTGTCTAGTTTCTCAGTATAAGTTTTATTTGTAAGGTTTTACACACAAATAGGAAAAAATTCAAAATAGTGCATTTGTGAAAAATTGAAAAACCGTTGTCTTGAGTTACAAAACATTTATTTTGATAGATATCCCACTCCCATCCCACTAAGCGACCAAAAAGCTCTTAAAGGAAAAATCCTAAGCTTTCTTATGAAAAAAAAAAAGAAAAAAAAATGCACTTTTGGAAAAAAGGCAAAAAATGCTTTAATTTAGCAAAAAAAAAAGTCTAAAATTTTTTTTTTTTTTTTAAGTATTTTTTTCCGAAATATTGAAGAAATAGCTATCTAAACTATTTGGGAGAAAATTTTCTAAGAACAATAGGTAATAAGTTACATGGTTGAGAAAGAACACCTGTTTGGCCAAAATGTCAAATTTTGATCCCTTATAACTCAGAGAGATCTGGACCGATCTTATTGAAAAATTGTGTCTAAACTACTACCCAATAGGACTAACCTTGGTGCAAATTTTATCCCGATCGGAAGACATCGGTTTCAAAAGTTGGTGCACTTGACATGAAACCCCCCATATATAAGTACATGCGCGAAAGTTTAAACTTATCTAGCATAATTATTCGATTCGATATCCTATAATATAAGAATTGGGAAAGAGTTTCACTTAGGTCCATAATCCATCTAAGGCTTACCGAAAATAAAACTTAACCAAAATTTGATTGAGATTGTCGTATATTTGTTGCCTGGGTTTAAATTCATATTTTATGTGGTATATTTTATCGGCACAAAGTTCAAAAATATTACCTGAATAATATGTTCTTGAAATATTTATATACAAACTAATCTTTAGAAAAATGCATCTTCTCTGAATATCTTAAGATAGATTTAAATAAACATAAGGAGGGAACTATGTTTCTTTTTTTTTACTATTATTAGCTTGTTTTGATACAATCAACACTTTACTTAAATAGCCTTTAATGCGATTTGTATGTTATATGAAACTATAAAATATAAAACTTAATTTTAAATTAGCAAACTTTAATTTGAAAGGCAATATCATAAAAAGCAGATTATCAGTGGCAGGTAACCAGGCCATACAAAATGTTTAAAAGAATGAATAAACTTAATGTATTATTAACAGATGTGTTTTACTTATCAGATGATATTTTTTTTTAGTTAACCATTATCATATTAGTAGATATTAACAGATTTCTTTCATCTTTATGTAATTAAAGCTCATACAATTAAACATCAACAGACATAAATGAAAACTAATTTGTTTGAAGGTAAATTTGTGCTCTCGTTTTTTCTCATTGAATTATTAATAACACACAATATTTTGGCGATTCACTTGTTCATTGGAATAGAGAATTCGACTGATATATTATATTGTAATTTACATAAAGTTTTTTTGCATGTTATAATGAAATAACAATAACACTAATCATGACACTTGTTTGTATAACGACCTATAACACGACGTGACTCTCAGTCACTTATGAGGACCATGGGAATAATTAAACTGTTTACCATTTAATTAATTTATATCTCCAAGCATCCTATATATAAACATCAAATATTGTGCACAGTTCATTTCTGATTAGAGATAAAAATAATTTTTTACTCTGACAATATTCGAACTCCGGGCTTGGTTTGATTTTATATGCACACCAATTGGGCGCCGTACCTCCTAGATCATGTGAAATATTAATATATATAATAGCGAGAGCAGCGAAAACTTTTGTGAGGCGGTATCAGACAAGTGGGCATGGCACCTCACATACAAAGTAAATATTAATATCTAGACTAATATGATAGCAATGGCTTTGGAATTTTGTGCTTGATTTGTTCATGTGATATTCTCTTTTGTTAAATTTTTTTTCAATTATATATTCTTCCTTTATTTACATATTTTAACAAATTTGATATTTACATATGAGATCTTATCTTTACATAGATATTTCAACAAATAATATATAGGATCTAAAGACATTAAATAGTTTTTATTTTATTTTTTTAATGATTTTTAAAGGAAAATGGGAGGGAAAAAACCTTTATATGATTTAATAAATTCAAATACTATCTGAAAATATTTATATGCTTATAGAAGGTTTATTAGAAATAATAGACCTCTATAAGCATATAATTTTCAATTTGGTGATTTCTTTTTAATTTTACGTTACTTCTCTACATTCTCTTATCAGTGGGTAAGAGGAATTTTCAATTTTGGCAAAATAATTGTTGTTAATCCTTGTTATGAAATCGATAATTTTTTCATAACCTGTTTCTTCATGAAGAAGATTTGTAGCATACCTCCAGGGCTTTTTATTTATCATTTTAAGACATTTGTTTTGTATAATTTGTAAGCGTTTTAGGTGGCAGTTGGCAGCGTCACTCCAAATAGGACACGCGTATGTTAATATTGGCCTTATAACACTTTTGAATAGGAGATTTTTGTTTTTGGGGTTTAGAAATGACCTTCTATTTAGAAGTGGCCATAATGCTTTAAATGATTTTATAGCTTTTTGGCACGTAGCCATAATATGTTGTTTAAAAGTAAGCTTTTTGTCCAAGACAACTCCGAGATATTTGACATGATTAACTACATTTATGGTATTATTTCCAATATGAAGATGACGTCTTGGCAATCTTTTGGGAGATTTGTTGAACGGAAAAATAATTGCTTGGGTCTTGTTTGGATTAATTTTGATTTTCCATTTGTGAAAATATTTACTGCAATTTACAAGTCCCTTTTCCATTTTCTTCAGGAGTGCACTTGTAAGTTTATTTGAAGAAATTAACGCAGTATCATCTGCGTAGTAAGCAATTTTCATATATTTCGGGACTTTGAAATCGGATGTATATATCGAGTAAAGCAATGGCGACAAGACTGATCCTTGAGGTAACCCTGTGGTAATGGTTTTTGGAGATGATGTTTCATTATTAATCGCAACTTTAAAGCTTCTGCCGTGAATGAAATCTGAAATAAGTTTGCATAAATATTTTGGTACATTTGCATCAAGAAGTTTAAATACTAGGCCATTATGCCAAACGGTGTCAAACGCTTTTTCGATATCCAACAATATTAGACCCGTTGAACGTTTATTGTTTTTATTGCTGATTATTTGATTTTTAATTCTGTTTATTTGGTGAGTAGTGCTATGCCCTTTTTTAAATCCAAATTGTTCTTTAGCAACAATAGAATTGGTCGTTACAAATTCACTAAGACGAGAATGTAGAATTTTTTCAAATATTTTACCAAAGTTACTTAATGGACTAATAGGTCTATAGCTATTTGGGTTATTTTTGGGCTTGCTAGGTTTGTTGACAGCTATAACCTTAGCATTTTTGAAATGGTTTGGGAAATAGTTGAGTTTGATGCAGCTGTTAAATATTATAACCAGTAATTTTAGAGCTTTGAGTGGTAGTTTCTTTAAGAGCAGGTTGGGAACATTGTCAAAACCAGGAGATTTTGAGGGTTTTATTAATGAGACAATATTCATTACTTCTTCTAGAGATGTATAAATTGCTGACTCAGAAGTGGGATTTTCCTTCTTAAAATTATTTACTGTTGAATTTATTACTATATCCGCTGAGTGGTTGTAATTCGAAGTGAGGTTATTTGCTTTGACAAATGTATTTGCCAGGACTTCAGCCTTGTCCTTATCAGATGTTATCCTTGTATTTCCAACCTCAAGGTGAGAGATTTGATTTTTTCCTTTTCCTCGCAATAATTGACACCATTTGTTATTGCGTTCCAAATTAATTCTTTTATCAATCATGTTACTTAGAAACTTAGTACATTGATTATAAAAAGTTTGCTCGGCTATATTTGAAGATCGTTGGCTTTTTCTTTTAAAGCTTCTTCTTAGTTTAATATATTTCACAGTACTTTCTGGTAATGTGTAATTATTTTGTTGGGTTATTTTAGGTGTAGACGCATCCCTTGCTTCGAAGACTACATTTATAAATTTTTGTATTTCCTGATCAATTACTACCTTGGTATTGTATATATCCGAATTTAACGTGATTTTATTTTCTAAAAAATTCATATAAATGTTCCAGTTGGTTGCACTATAATCATAAGAGTTGAGGTCAACCTGCGAGGCCACTGATCTTTTAAGTGTACACATAATGGGGCGATGGTCTGATGGTATTTCGTAATCCATTGTCTTTACGTCTATATTTAAAGCGGTATTGCTTAAAATAATATCGACTGTGGATGCTTCGCGATTGTGTTGATGGGGGAATAGGGTTGGATTATTAGGATAGTGTATAAAAAAATTGCTTGATTGCTGTAGATTGTTGAGTGCTATTCCTGCAGTATTATTTGAACGGCAATTCCAAGAGCAATGTTTGGCATTTAGGTCACCAAAAACTATGTATTCTTTGGTGGAAGGTGTTAGGTTCAAGATATCAGCACAGAAGTTATGGGTATATCTTGGTGAATATAACGAAGATACAACAATAGGTCTATTATTTATAATAACTTCAATTGAGATGTTTTCGATTGATGAAGTGTTTGATATAAAGAGGTTTTTATGAGCGACAGATTTATGAATTAACAGAGCTACTCCTCCTCCTCTAGCATCTGTTCTGTCACTTCTATATAAATAATAATTTTTAAAAAAGGGTCTATGATTTTCTGAAAAAAATGTTTCATTCAAAGACGCTATTTTAATATTTTCTCTTTCAATTAGTATTTCAAATTGTTTTAATTTAGAAAAGTTTGAAATGCCATTAGCATTCAAGTGAATCATTTTGAATTCGTTTAAATTATTAGTATAATCCATGGGCGTATTTTACCATTGACATTACAACTTTGATTTGTTGTACTTTTGAAGTGCACCTATGCAAATCATCCATAGCTGTAGTGAAAATATCAAAAAGCTCATCAATGCTAAATAAATCGTTGTTTGTTTTCAGCTGGTTAGCATATGTAGCTTTGCTGTTATTATTGATGTTATTGTTACAATTTGTGTTGTTGTTTCTTAAATTAGGGAAATCTCCCACATTAAATTGAAATGAGTTATTTTGTTGTTGTCTGCTTTTATTCGGACTTTTAGAAGTAACTCTTGTTCTAGTTTCCAAATAGAGAGAACGTAACGGACAGTTGATATCGTTTGCAGAGTGATCAGTTCTCTCTTTTCCTTGTTTTTTGCAATTAAAGCAAGTAAAAACAGCTGGCCTTTTTTCATTTGTGTTAAACGGACACACACTTGTATGATGTTGTTCTGCACATATCATACATGCAGCACTTCGATGGCAATGTTCACCGCCATGGCCATACATCAAGCAGTTCCAGCATTGAGTTGGTCTGTTCTTGGATTTCGTTTTGTATTTTTTCCAAGAAATTATAATGTTAGAAATTGTTCGTACATTTTTTAAAGCAGTTGGATTAAAATTTTTACGAACAAATTGAACTTTATAAACTGCATTATTGTTTGAACTGAATTTGGTGACTATTTCAGTTACGGAAGAGGGGGATAGGTTGTAGTTTTTTAGCTCCTTGGAGATTTCCTCAGAGCTTATGCGGGGTAAACCGTGTAAAAAGGTGGTGTATAACCTATTTTCTTTGGAGCCATAAGAATGAAACTCCATCTTATTCTCTTTAAGTATTTGTTTGTAGCATTCGTACATTTTATTACTAGGAGCAAAAATTTTGGTGCCAATTGAAGTACGTTTGAAAATGCAATCCTTACCAAGCAGCTTTTGTATATCTGTAAATGAAGCATTAGCTTCTACAACAATCGGTGGAGGTTTGTGTTCCTTAACATCGTTAATATTTGATACGGGAGTTACGTCCATATCATTGAGGCCAGCAAGCAGGCTAAATCTGTTGCTTGAAGTTGACGCCATGTTCGGGTTAACAAAACCCGGAGGAAGTTTTGTCATCTTCTTATTCACAAGCTTTCTTTTTGATGAAGACTTGGCCCCTCGGGCCATCGCAAAATTTATATTCCTGTTTTAAGCTGGATTGTCTACCACGTGAGTTCAAATGAGATCAAGAATATGCAATTGCAAAAACAAAAATATACACTTGTTTTTAATTTTAAATAGTTGTACTCTAAGCGCTTTGATTTTTTACACAACCGTTCGTAAAGAGAGTTAGATTCGAACTGGCTTTTGTTAAATGAAATTTGTCAAACATACTGCAAATTAAAATATGAAAATGAATAAACATTATAAATATAAATAAAGAAAACAATATTTTTAATTTTTTAAAAATTTTATTTTTAAACAAATAACATAAAAACAAAAAAAAAAAATTACAAAATTAAGAAAAGAAATTATTTCGTTGTGCGGGAAATGTATGAAAATGAATTAAAAAAATATTAGGAAAAATTTAATTTGTTTGAAAATTTGTAGCAAAAAATATTTTTCAAAATTATTTCATTGTGCTGAGACTGTATGAAAAAAAAGTTGAAAAATTTAAAAACTAAATTAAGGTGAATTTAAAAGAAAAAAGTTTAACACAACATTAATTTTTATTTAGTGAGTTAAAAATTTATTTTATAAATTTACTTTTATTCCAATAAGAGAAAAATATTTGATAAAATATGGTTAAATGCGTAAAGCATTGTGTTGTTTCCAATCAAGGATGCAGCAATATTAGCTGTACGCAAGAGAAATTTGGACGATTTATTCAATCTTATCACACAAGACCGTGTATGCAACCTGCGTTTCGCTCCAGAATCTGTGGGATTGAAACGTCTAAAGAAAGGAGCAGCACCCATTTCGGATACAACGGATATTACCGAGGAAACGCGACAAACGAAAAGAAATAAGAGTAAATACTCTTATTTCGATTGCAAGAACAAGCACGAGAATATGAGGCTGTTCTCCGTTTGGAGAATGTGGATTGTGAAAGGCTGTTGATATATTACAATCGTTTTGGAAATAATGAAGTTGAAACGAAACGGCTGAAGCAAAGTGCTGTCCCAGTCAGAAAATCCTCTCGTACATATGGCAAAAGGAAAATGGATGAAATTGATATGACTTTAGAGGACTTCGAATTTTACTCACGCCAAGCTGAAATTGCTATAGCGGCTGCTCCATGGAGTGAAGACGATGAAAGAAGAAGAAAAACCAGTTGGGAGGAAAAGTTTGCTAGAGAGCAAAAAATGCACCAAAAGGAAGTGGTTGCTGCGCAACGGAATATGAAAGCACTACAATTATAAGTAATGAAGCTTAAGGCTAAGCTACAAAATGCTATCGCCAGCAAGGAAAGAATTCCATTTGCAAAAATTATTGTCCAAAAGAAGCTTATTTACAGTGAGGAGGACAAAGCGATTGCTCAGAATATAGAGTATACGTCAAGAAAGGCGTACACTTTTATGGGAGAATATCTCAAATTGAAACTCCCATCAAAGTCATCCTTAAGTAATTTTAGGTCAATCAACTGTGTGAAGCCGGAACGTTGGCAGTTCCGGCTTCATGCTTTAAATATCTTAAGGAGGATTACAGCAAATATGAGACCATAAGAAAAGGAATGCGTTTTACTGCTCGACGAGGTTTCAATAAAAAAGGACTTGGTGTATAATAAAGCCATTGATCGGATTGATGGGGTTGTCGATATGTCCCATGATGAATGATGAAAGAATCAGACAAGAAAAGTCTGTTCATGCGGATGCTGCCGAGACTTAAGGATTCGCATCTACATCCGAAGTATGGCGAAGCAAATTTCATTGTGTTAGGGAAATTTAACCATCCTGTTCTTTTAAATACGATCGAAGGTTGGTTCAAACGATCACCCTTCGATCAATGAACTACAGTACATTCTAGCGCGTCTCATTTCTATGAAAATAATAACGTCCAAATATAACTCAGCGAATCAAAATTGTGAGGAGAATGAGAACATTATGCTGGAAGGGATGAAACCAAATGGAGAATCAAAGGGCTTATCTGATCAACAGCCAATATTAAGAAAAAATCTTAATATTCCGATAACCACGGATGAAGCGGACAATGACAATGATACCGTTGTTATTAATCCGGAAGTTGGAATGACTTGCAATAATTTGGAAACGCTGGCACATTACACGGGATATGTGATTTTTAAACAATTTGTGAAGAAAACTAAATGGGAAAAATGTTTAGATATGGCAAAATGACCAGCAGGATCAGCGGCAACCTTCGTAAAGTACAAGGCTTTTAATGAGAAAAAAATATCAGTGGCATCCAAATATTACAGAGATCTCTCGAAAAAATTCTTTTCGATTTACACGCAGTTCTTCCCCGAAAAGTATCTCATAAAAAAAGTGAGGCGGGCAATCATTACTACAATCGAAGAGAATATGGCTACATCGGAGTTCTCTGCATGGTTCGATGGACGGTTGGTGCAAATTAGAAAATTGAAAAAATTATCAACCTAAAATAAGTAAAATTTAATAATACAAAAATTGCAATTTTACGATAATAGCATAAATTATTACGTTAACTGTTTTTATTTTTATTATATACTAACCATTTGTAAAATAAAATTTTTATTTTTTTATTAATCTTTATATTTTTATTTGTATATTCTTTAATGACAATGACATAATTTTTTAATGTATTAAAATTATTAAATCAATTTCAAATGGCCCTTCTCAGGGCCACCAAATAAGTTCAAAAAGAGTTTTTTTTTTCTTGCTGCATTTTACAAATATTTAATTTTTTTAAGAAAATACCATAAGCTTTTATATTTACTATTTCTTTTACATACAATTATATATTAACTATTCATAAATAAAATTTTAATTTTTCGTTTATTTATTAATCAGGTTTTTTCTACAAGCAAGCAGCGAGTGCTTTGTATGCATAACATAAATTTCAAATATCGTAAATTTTTGGTCGTAATTTTGGGAGCACGATTTTGTTCCAAAAACATGCTCCTCCGTTTCAATTTTCTGGGAAATGTATATACGCTTGTTGTCCTCTCTTGCATTATCAGTTTTCATGCTCCAAATATTCAGTTTGCACATCCTCATTATATATGGTCCATGCTAGAGCCATTCAAGAAGTGTTTGATCTAGCGAGAAAAGTTTCTTCCTCTGAAAAAGATACAAATTGTCGAATTCCATAGATTTTTTTTTATAAAAGGCAGTGAATTTTCGTACTATTCGCTACGGAATGTGACGAATGGATTGTTTACAAAATAGAAGGAAATGGGTTCTTCAGTAGACCTTATGAATAATTCTGTTGCTAGAAAAAGATGAAATGTCTTGAATCAAAAGTATTACTCGAATTATTTCACAAGGATGATGTAGACCTTTTTAGAATTTTGTTAACTCTAAGTGAAAAGTTTCACAGTGGCGCCCGTAGAGCAAACGAGGTTGCAAAAATTTTCATGTGCGCCGACGAAGTTTTGAATAAACCCATGTTATAGGAAACTTTTCAACGATTTCAGATATGCTACTTTTAATAATATTACATTTTTAGTTTAGATGATATAACCGTTCAAAGCTGACCGACTTTCGGTTTTCAAAAAAACACACAATTTTTAGTCAATTTGTTGCGATTTCAGGTGTAATATCACGAAAAATAGGTAACGAATCGCCTTATTTTTTATTTGAATTGATTGATGTATTTATTTAGTGTATAATGATAAAAAAAAAAACAAGTAAGAAAATTATAGTCGGTCTAGACCGACTATACGATACCCTATACCATGCGTTTAGAAACCCTATCTCTTAGGCCCAACTAACTGGACATTGAAAATAAGCAAAAACCAAATTTGAGTGGGATTTTTATTAATTTTTTTGGCCGCAGATATGAAAAAGTTCATATCGGATGCTATATCTATAAAGGGACTAGGTCCAAAAATGGACCGATCCTGATCATGTTTGGTAAAGTCTCTTGTATTTTGCAAAAATATGTACAAACAAAAATTGAGAAGAATCAGTGCAATATTTTTGTTTTTTAATAGATTTAAGTGAAAATCGGGAAGCAGCTCTATACGGGGTCAAAGGTATCATTTTTGGACTACTCATTAGTGGATGTAATGAACGCATACAAACCCAATTTGAGTAAGATCTATATGACAATTTGGATCTTATGGCAATTTATGTCGATTTCATATGGGTAATTTGTATGGGGGCTAGGTCTGAACATGGACCGATTCTCACCAATTTCAATAGCGTTCATCCCAAGGCCGATAAAAGCTTATATACCAAATTTCATCAAAATATATTCATATTTGCGACCTGCAGTTTGATTACAAGCTTTACATGGACACACAGACGGACGGACGGACGGACGGACGGACATTGTTAAATCAACTCAGAAAGTGATTCTGACTCGATCGGTATAATTAAAGATGGGTCTAGGTCAAATATTTTTGGTTGTTACAAACAGCAGCACAAAGTCATTATACCCAAACCACATAGTGGTATAGGGTATAATTAACTGTTTGCTTTGTGTTTCTCCTGGTAAATCACTATTTAAAAACTATCCGTTTTTTCACTATTTTTCAACTTTGACGGAAAATAAAAAAAATCTATATTTTTCTATATTTGCCATATTTGCAAAGCATGTTCGTTGATTATTTCTTTACGTAATTCAAAAGGCTTTATCTGCCCGTACGTGCCCATTTGGCTTCTAGAGGTAAAAAAGTTTAAAAAGACATGGATGCAGAAATTGTATGGCGTGCATCCCTTACATGTTTTGACTGACAGTAGTTTGATCTAATAGTTTGAAAATTGCATTTTAAGTCGGTTGTCTACCTGTGAGCCTCTGCCAAAGTCTACTCCCAATATTCTGTTACAGACACAGGATGCACAAAAAACTACTCATTGAAATTCGCAGGTACGCACCTCACTTAAAAATTACTTTGGAGTACAAATGGTCAAGAACAATATTGGCTTATGTTCCCTCCAGGTAGGCACAAATCTTATTTAGACACGAGCATAATACCAAAATTGCATAATTCAGCCTAAATCCATATGTATGCAGGGAACAGGTAAATTTTTAGGCATGGTAGCATAAGCCTATATGTTGCAAAATACGACTGAAAGTTGGCGCAACAAGTACTGAAACCATGGCGTTAAATAATTTAAAATTATTTGAACTGTTTAGAAGGTCAACCACACCAAAGTTTTTCACGGAAGCTGCTTTAGAAGAACTTGATAACTTATACGGAAATATTGAGAGAAGCGAAATTATAAAAAATAATTTTTATCTGATATATGCAAATATTAAGGCAAAATGGGTGAAATCTAATCAAACCATTCAGAACTTCAACTCCAAATACGAGGACTGGCTTAATGAAGACACCATCCTGGATATATTGGCAGTAGATAAACCCACCATATCAACCAGAGGAGCAAAAGTAAGGCCAAAAAAAAATATTGAGGAGTGTTCAATTTTCACAAGAAAGAGGAAACTTGCCGATGACACCAATGACTTGACCACGAAGCATTTATCGGAAGCGCTGTCTATTAAATATATAAAGGACAGTGAAAGAGTTAGGTCGCAGATTACAAAATCTGTTGCTGATGCAAGCCCACTGTGACTAAAAAGGATTAAGGAAAGCATTCCCACGCCCACAAACGCACACATTAAAAAGTATGGTTCCGAAGAAGCCTTGGCCTTGTTTATGGACCTACAACTTTCCAAAGAAAAATATGAGATACTACGGGTATCCTTGATGCGACACGGGGCTGACGTTTTACCAGGATACAAGCATACGGAGTTTACGGAAGTCTCTGTGAAAGCCAATCTGCAGGATCTCATGGGCCATACTTGCTGTACGGTTGTTGGAGAGTCTTCCTGAAAATGAGGTGAAAATTCTTCCTGAGAAACTGACATTGATCAGCAAATGGGGCTGCGATTGATCATCCGGACAAAGCGTTTATAAGCAAAGGATATCTCCCGATAACGCTACAATATCGGACGGAAATATGTTTATGGCATCTGTTGCTCCTTTGCGGCTAAAATCTGATGTTTCCCTACATTGGAAAAATCCACGCCCGTCATCAGTGCATTATTGCCGACCAATAATGTTTCAGTTTGCAAGGGAATCGGCAGAACTCATAAGGACCACGGTGAAGGACATTGAAGAACAAATAAGCAAGATTAAGCCTACAAAGCTGCAAATTGGAGAAGGAAAATATATTGAATGCAATTACGAGTTCCACCTGACCATGGTTGACGGAAAAGTCGTAAACGAACTGACAGGAACAACCCCTCAACATTGTCATGCCCGATTTGCAAAAAGAGTCAGAAGAACTTTGGTAATTTAAACGATTCTACAAACGAGGAAAATTACGAATATGGAATGTCGCTATTGCACGCAAGGATAAGGTGTATGGAGTTCTTGCTAAAACTGGCGTATACCCTACCACATGAGGAGGAAAACTTCGATGAAAATACATCAATAAAGGATAAGGAAAAGATCAGAATGAAGCAAATACAGGATGCTTTTTTTAAACAAGTTGGACTAAAAGTAGACTGTCCCAAGCACGGATACGGTAACTCAAATGATGGAAACACTTCTAGGAGATTTTTTGAAAATGATGAGGCAATAACTAGAATCACTGGAATTGACAATCAAATCGTGAAAAGATTGGGAACGACTTTGAATGTTTTAAACTGCAAAGAAAATGTTAATTCTACAAAATATGGAGAATATGCATCGAAAACTGTATCTCTTTTAGCAGAAATGTATCCACAGAAGAAGTTGACCCCGACCGTCCATAAAATATTGGTGTATGGCAAAGATATAATTGAGTACCAGTCTTTGCCAATTGGAGAGCTTTCTGAAGAAGCAAAGTAGTCTCTTAACAAATTTTATAAAAAATATAGATTGCAGAACACATTCAAAGCATAAAGGGTAAGGCAAAATGAGGACCTCTTCAAGATGTTGGCAGCATCTTCCGATCCACTTATTTCTTCCCTGCGGCATGTGAAGTCACGAATAGAGTTAGAAAATAATTATAGTTGATTCGTCTTTTAGATATACCTTCTCTTACGAATTGTGATGAATATTTTACAGAAAATTGAAAAAATAAATTTAAAATAGGAGTAATTTTTTTTTTAATTCGTTGGGTAATAATTTAAAACATAAAACCCTAAAGAAAAAAAAAATAAAAACAATATAAAAATGTAAAAATAATTTTTTTTAGTTACCATAAAATTGATTTTTCTACATATTATAAATTTGATAACCCATAAGTAGGCCCCTACAAAGCGTAGCACCCTTTCCAAACGCTCATTTCATAGGCTGAACAGTTATCTATCATATGCTGTTTAAACTGTTCAATGATGTTATTCGGTTCAAAAGATATGATTTTTGCAACGAAAAAACTCAAATGGCGCCACTGTGCGTTTGTGAATTTCCATTATCCATGATGTTTGAGGGGGTTAAATTGTTAAAAGTGCATCAAATATCAGTTTTTTTTTTTGAATTTTTTCTAGAAAACTTTTTCTTCTGGTTACGTTTTTGATTATGTGTCTTATTTTATAATAACCAACGATTAAGTTGTGAAACGTTTACGGAATCTTAAATTTTCTAAATTTCCTTAACCTGATAGGACCCTATTATCTATTCTCAAAACCTGTGAACGCGATATTGCTTATTGATGGAAAGAGAGTTTCAACATTCCTCTTCACAAGAACGGTAACCATAGTTGTGTTGACAATAAATTAAGTGTACTTATTTGATTTCACCCAACCATTTGTTAAATATAGGTCTGTACCGACAAACCAAATAGAATTGATCAATCTGTTAAGATCTTTACAGTTTCTTTTATTGGATGCAACTTATACAAATTTTAAAAAAACTCTTGATATTCATAATCATCTATTCCATAATATTAATAGGCTAGGCGATTTCTTGTGACTGATGTTTTCTTCTACCGTTTTATCATGATTTTGACCAAACGTATATTGTTTGAAAAGTAATTCTTTTTAGCCGATTTGCAGATTTGCAGATTTTTTAATTTTTTCCTTTATTTTGAGTATATTGCATTTAAAGTTGCTACTAACCCATACATAAAATTATACAATGCTATGTGTGTGTTTATTAAATTTGTTAGTGTGTTTGTAATAAAAATGAGTTTGTTTTTTGTGTTGATTTGTGAATTGGCTATAATTGATTAGCATACTTTTAGAGTCTTTAGTTAATGTCCATCAGATATAATTGTGAGTAGTCCAATAAAAATTGGGCTGGATGGGATTAGTGAGCGTGGTACCTCCTATAAAAAAAATATATGAAGTGCTACGAAAGCGACAGTCTTGAAACTTTTACAAGTACATTAAGTATCAGTGTGAGTAGTTGTGGAAAATATGGGCGGAATCGCCAAATTTAAAAATCGCCAAAATTAAAAATCGTCAAAACAAAATCGCCTAAGCCAAAAAAATGGAAAATAAAAATCGTCGAAAACAAAAATCTTCAAAATTAAATATGGGCAAAACTAAAAATCGCTAAAAATCAAAAATTGCCTAAGCAAAAATCTCTAAAATGAAAAATTGCCAAATGATATTCTAAGTTCAAGGACAATAGTTAAGTGTTGCCAAATTAAATTTTGAAAATCCATATTCTTCTTAGGGCAGCTATATGTACCTTTATCTTGAATAGAACGCCGAAAATTTTGATAATTGTTGCATCGAATGGAAAAAAATATATATATATCAGCAAGCATTGAGATATGAAAAATATATAAAACTAGTGGATTGTGTGGCGCCTAGGCGCCCGTTTATTTTGACTTTAACAAACAAATTTTTTTTCCCATTTCAAAATTTTCCTATATTTATATATTTAAAAAAAATTAATTTTAATGTTTTTAAAATTTAAAAAAAAAAAAATCGGAAAACAGTTGTAAAAAATACAAACCAAAAACTTCGATTTTCAAATGAAGTTTTGTAAAAGGTCCTTTTATGTATATTTTCGCATAAGTTTGCCAGTAGCCAACCTTTGCTTTATATTTTCTGCTTCTATAAGGAGTTTTTAATAATATATGATTTTAAAAAAATATTTTATTTTGATAGAAACTCGGTAATTTTAGTCTTAATAATTTAATAATTTAATTTATGTTTTATAACTTTTTAAAATGCATCAACATAAGTAAACTTATTCAACTAAAAAAAGTTTTTAAACCTTTCGGACAAAACAAACAACAAATACTACGGTTATAACGAACTTAGTCTATAATGAACTAATTTGGCCGGTCCCGCTGAGTTCGTTATAACCGAACTCCATTTTATTTTAGAAAAAATAGAATAGCATAGAAAAAAAAAACGTTTTAGAGCAAGGTTCCTAAAAGTTTCTGAAGGGGGGGGGGGGGGGTTTTAAAGGTTTTAAAAGTTAATAATAATAATAATAATTAATTGCATAATTCTTCTTTGAAAAAATTTTCAACTAAAAATTTTAATAAATAAGTCCGTGACAGCCAATATCCGGAGGCGTTGTTGTTTTGCGGTGAACATCATAACTCGTTACCGGACCATGTGAAGTAGTGACGAAGAGTTTTTCAATTTGTTTTTTGCAGCATTTTGAAGTGAAAAACGATTTTTCTTATACAATTTCGGGAATTTGTTGTTAAAAAATGGGGAAGAAAATGGAATTAAAAAAAAAACTTCGTGGTTACCTGATGATTTTTGTATAGATATAGTGTCTAAAATTTCAAAAGCATCGATCAGGAAGATGTTCACGGACTTCGAACATTTATTTGCGAGAAAATCGGTTTAAAGTTTTTAAAAACTGATTTGTATACTATATACCGTATGAGGCCGGTCACTGGAAACACTGTATCTTTTTAAGTTTTGCTCTGATTTACTTAAAATTTTGACACAACACTCTCGACATGTTGCGCATTCAGGAAGAGAAATGCAAAGAAAGGTTTTAAAACCTAAGGAAATGCAAACACCAATACACCAATGTACACAAAAAAGAAAAAAATATTTCATATTTCCATGATAATTTCAATAAATTATTCAAATTAAAATCTTAAATATACCTTTTTACGTAATTTATGTTTGACCAAATTTTGTAAAAGCATATTATGCAAAAATTAATATTATGAGTGAAAAAAAAATTACAATGTAATTTAGTTATGTAAAGTTACAATAATTTTAATTTTAAACTTAATATTGCACTATTTTTTCAAGGGGTTTTCAATACAGAGCTATAAACGAAATCATACGTTCGACAACAACAAAATCTACATTGAAGATCTCTTTTTTCTCAAATATTTATCAAAAAAGCATTCTCTTTGGTAAGTGCTGGCCATCAGAGAACTGAGCGAAAGCACTCTTAACAATACAAACCAATTTTGAGATGAAAAACAAAACAGACAAACGAATAAGTTTATTTTGATAAAAGAAGTATATATGAATATCAGACGACGTTAAATGAGAAAAATAAAAATGTTTAAAATTTATTCATTACTTTTTTTGCAGAATTTTTTCATTGACCAACAATGGGTATTTAAAGAAGAATTTGAATAGATATTAGTTTTTTTTTGATGCATTTTTTGTGTTCAACTTATTCCATATGTAACACGAAATCTGCATATGTAGTGCTATTATCGTTAGCAGTGTTGCCAATTTTGACAACTTATTGTAATTTCGACGATTTTTCAATTTGTTAAAATGATTTGTTAAATTTGTAAAAATGATACTTGAAGATAAAAAATTTTCAGTAGTATAAAAATTACGATTTCAACGGTTAACAATTAATCGGTTGTTTATCGAAAATTGATAGTTTTTGTTCAGTGTAAATGGAAATTACAAAGTATGTATAGATTTAATTCTTGGTCAAGTCGTTTCAAAACGGAAATACCTTGAATAGCATCTCTATTTAAGATTTAAGTTTCAATTACGGCGATACTTTAACTCTATATTATATGTTTCAGCTATAGATACATGTCAATAAAATTATTTAGTTGATTGCTGTGTTAAATTTTTTTCGTTGAAATTACACCACTAATACATTAGAAATAACCAATGCTGTAATAATATTCGTAATATGAATGGTATAAATAAATTTGATTATTTCCTTTTGTAATATTTTGTAGAGTTTTATTTTTATTTTCTTGACAATTTCTTGTTTTAAAAATGACGATTTTGGTGATTTAGTTTCCAAAATTGTCGATTTTCAGAAGATTTTATTAGCAGCACTGGTCGGTAACATAGAAGAGAGAAAATTGTGTGTGGGTTTGTATAAAATGAGAAAGATTAAATTTTGTTTGTGTATTTCGCATAGCTTTGTAGGGAGTGCTATGTGTATTATTTCAGCGTTACAGAATCAGTCAGTCAGTCAGTGAGTCAGGGATCAGCGTAAATATATAAGATAAATTAAATTAAATATTTTAATTGCACAATACAGACTTCGTAGCAAAATTTGATTATAAAATAAAACATGTCAATAAGTCTCCGTTATTCATAGCGAAGTGCGACAGGGCATACTAGTATTTGTTGTATTTCATACATAATTGATATTTATTAACCTTAATGGACTAGGTTTTAATATTGAATTAATGACAATAAATTTAAAGCTCTTACTTTTTTATTAGCAAGTGTTTTTACCCAATAAATTTCAGATACACACCAAGGAGATTGAAAATATTTGACGAAAATTAACTGATTATTAATATTAAAAACTCATTATTTTTTATATTTAATTTTATTTTTATTTTTTACGTATTAATAATAAATTAAGTCTTCATGATTTTAACCAGCATCCATTTTAAACTTTCTTTTATCTACCCAGACGATGGGGGAATGGTGTTATAGTAGGTAAACCACTTTTTGATGGCCTTGCTGTTGTGGAACCCAAATATGTATCAAAGCTATAATTAAATTGTCTGGGATCAGTATTAGCGTTATTGGATTTTAGTTCTGTCGCTTGTTTCGCTACATGTTTGTTTCTCTGCAAATGGTATTGAGAGGGTTTAGCAACTTGTTGAGGCTGAATTTTTGATTCAGCAACTTGTTTACTGTTGCTTTGTTTTGCTATGGAATAATTCTTTGTTGGTGATGTTAATTGCAAATTTTTTAATTGCTGTTGTTGTCTTTCAATTGTTTTCGTATGCTTTTCATTTCGATCAATTAAATGGAGATCTTTTAAATGTTCTGTTTGTTGTTGATAGTACGATTTTTTTGTAGTTTTCGTTTCTTTTGAAGTTTGTATACTGCTATTCACAGAATTGTCATGTATGGGAGGCAAGAGAGCATCCAAAAATAAGTCTGGACGATCTACTTTAATTGGTTTTAGAGTGGCCGTTGTTACCGAAGGCTTAACGGTAGTTGGTTTCCTTATTGAGGAAATAGCTATTTTATTTTTAGTTAGGTTTTTCTTATTCTTCTCATCCTCCTTCTTAATGTTAGTTTCAAATAGAGGTCGCAATAATGCTTTTTTCGATAGTTCAACTAATACATTATTTTTTCCAGTTTTTGTTGATGCTGCACCATTGCTGTTGTCTTGTACATCTTCTAATGGCGGCAGTAACATATCGGTAAAAGGTATTGTCAATGTATTCGTAACTGGTGTACCATTTATTGTCGTCACGAGACAATTTACAGTCACAGCTGCGATTAGTATCTAGAAGAAAAATAAAACAAAATAATTCAGCACAACATTACCAGAAAACGGCATTATTTCTCTTATAGATTTACAAGACAAATTTATTAACAACAAGATTAAATTTGTATACATATTTAGAAATTTCTAGGCTCATGGGGATCTAAAGTTTTATTATGTGAAATTGTTTTCAACAAATTTAAACAAGCAACATTGGGTGTTTTGCTTTACAAACCAATAAATATCTATGGCTACAAATAATATCAGCCAAACTTGTGTTACCTAATATTATCTAACAAATTGTCTAGCTTGAAAATTAAAAGTTTTTACACTCTTAACTCGATTTTTTTGATTTAGCAATGAGAACCAAACTAATTGAGTTTCAATTATTACCCATTATTTATTTAAATGATACTTACTCCTAAATACATTAAAATTTAATGACGAAAAAGCTTGTGGACATCATACATAAGTACCTGATGTTGGGTAGCAATTTGAATTTTAAAAATAATTCACTGAAAGCTTCAAAAATAGCCATTGGCAGTTAGTCATTGTGACCACATAGTCTTAGTAAGCATTAAACGCAAAGTCAGAAAATTATATTCGAGTTTTTACTTGATATAATAACATTGTAATGGAATTCTTTAACAATATGCAGGTAGCGCAGTAACAAAAAGCTTCTATTATAAACATAATCAGCCGAAAAATAAAAATTTAAAATTTTAAATATACATTTTTTTATCAAATATTTTTAAACAACATTCTTTCTGTTGAATGCACTTACCAATAGAAGAAAATATAAGCAATTATGATAACTTCAAATATATGTATATGTATACAAGCATATATTATGATTAACATAAACATTTTTATTATTTATCATATAATCATTAAGTCAGAAATTAAGTTGGCTCTAAACCAATGCTTTGACTTTAATTAATTAATTAATTAGCATAAAAAGTGATCAATATTCCGCAAGACTGGTTATACAGCTGTTTCGGTTTAAGTTACCAAAAGCTGTGGTTAATTTTTTGGTTAAAAAACAAGTTTACACTATTTTGATATATTGCACAACTGTAAATGGAAAAATTATGTTCTTGGATTCTAATTATTTATTTTTTATAAAAATATGCTAATATCTTTTATTAAAATAAAAGCTCTATAGCCAAACTAAATAAATCATAAGAAGTTAGAAAATTATAGTGTGTCTAGACCGGCTTAACAATACCCTACACCATGCGCTTAGAGACCCTATCTCGCAGTGGCATTCTTATTAATTTTTAAGCCGTCGGATATGAAGAATTTTATATCAGATGCTATATTTATATGGGACTAGGTCAAACAATGGACCGCTGCGGACCATAATTGGTAAGATCACTTATTTTTTTTTTTTTTAAACAAACCTATTTGAGACAAATCTGTGCAATATTTTTGTTTTTTGATAGATTTAAGGGAAGATAGGGAATCCGCTTCATGTGGGGAGCTATGACTAAGAATTGTCCTATAGCGTTTATTTTTGGATTACTAATTAATGGATGTAATAAACATACACAAACCCAATTTGGTTGAAATCTACGTATATGCTAATTTGGATATTAAGGCAATTTAAGTCGATCCCATAAGGGTCATTTGTATGGGGACTAGGTCTGAACATGAACCAATTTTCACCAATTTAAATGGCGTCCATTGGGTAGTTTTAATCGAAAGGTAATTGCATGAATCAACTTCTATTGCAGGTACCAAAAAATATAACTCAATGATAAACACACCCGAATAATTTCATTTATTTGTCAGTTTTGGAAAATTAAATTAAAAAAAGAATAATAAAGACTAGCAGATTCCAGCCGTCGAAATTCGATTGCAAATTCTAGGAAATTTTATTTTTTCATTAAATAAAGACCCTAAAAGTATGCTAATCAATTATAGTCAATTCACAAATCAACGCAAAAAACAAACTCATTTTTATTACAAACACATTAACAACTTCAATAAACACACACATAGCATTGTATAGTTTTATGTATGTGTTAGTAGTAACTTTAAATGCAATTTACTTAAAATAAAGGAAAAAATTTGAAAATCTGTAAATCTGCAAAACGGCTAAAAAATATGCCTCTCAAATGATATACGTTTGGTCAACATCGGGATAAATCGGTAGAACAAAACTTCGGTCAAAAGAAATCGCCTAGATATTATTATTATAGATAGCATTTGAATGTATGTTACACTTTTATCGAAAAGTGTATTTTCTTATAAATGATCCGCCATCTAACGTTTGATTTTTCAACTTGTGCTTATTTCGTGAATGGTAACACTTAGCTCATGTCTGATTTGACAGGTAATTTGCTTTATCCTTCCGCTGAACGAATATGGTTGTATATACGCTTGAACAACGCTGGGAAATATTGCGCCATTACTTTGAAAATCATGGTAATGTTGCAGAATGTGTGCGAAAATTGCGTACGGATTTTGGAAGAAGAGAAGCACCGTCAGCTCCGTATGTTCGTTATCTTGTGAAAAAAGTTAAAGAAACTGGCATCCTCATCGATAAACCAAAGCGTGAAAAGCCAAAAACAGTGCGTACAGTCGAGAATATTGCTGCTGTGGCAGAAAGTGTGCGTGAAGCGCCATCAACATAAATTCACCGTCGTTCTCAAGAATTGAACATTTCGGAGGCATCATTGAGACGAATTTTGCATAAAGACCTTGGTATGACGCCATACAAAGTCCAATTGGTTCAGGAGTTGAAGCCAACTGGCCATCCAATGCGTTTTCGCTTCGCTAAGTGGGCCTGCGATCGACTTACAGAAGATGCCGATTTTGCCAAAAAAAAAATCATCTTTTCAGATGAAGCTCATTTTGATCTTGGCGGGTATGTAAACAAGCAAAATTTTCGCATTTGGGGCACAGAAAACCCGCACGCATACATTGAAAAGCCGATACACCCAAAACGAGTCACTTTTTGGTGCGGATTTCGGTCCAGAGGTATAATTGGGCCATTTTTCCTCGAAAATGAGCAAGGAGTGGCCGTTACAGTCAATGGCGATCGTTATCGGGCCATGTTGAACGAATTTTTGTTCACAAAAATTGAATAGGAGGATATTGGCAATATTTGGTTTCAACAGGACGGCGCTACGTGCCACACAGCCGAAGCTACACTCGATGTTTTGCGCCCTGTTTTTGAAGATCGCATTATCAGCCGCAAAGCTGATGTCGTTTGGCCACCTCGGAGCTGCGATTTGACACCGTTGGACTATTATTTGTGGGGTGCCCTCAAAGATAAGTATTACGCCAACAAGCCAGAGACAATTGACGCTTTAAAGGACAATATTCGTGAAGCCATTGGTGAAACACAGCTGCACACAATCGATAATGTGCTTAAAAATTGGACCGATCGTGTAGGCTACTGCATGGCCAGCCGAGGCAGCCATTTGAATGAAATTATTTTCCATTATTAACCGGAAGGGTTGTACTTTCAAATAAAAAAAGAAATTTGTGATAATATTCAGTAGTTTTTTTTATAGCATTTTCCAAAAAAAAAGTTATTTGGCGGACCCTTTGTATCATGAATTAAGATCAACCTTATATTATAGATCAATCGAAAGGTCTCAAAGTGCTGCAAAAATGCAAAAAATTCCGATTAATATCCTCTATGAAGTCATAGGGTGAAACTATTCACTAAAGGGGAACGATGGGGAATATTCTCGCATTATGACCTGAAAGTATTCAATGGCTGTTTTTTGTGATTTACGAGGTTTCGACTTTGAGACCTTTCGATTGATATATAAAAAAACAAGTTAGAAATTATAACCGGTCTAGACCGACTATAGGATAACCTATACCATGTTTAAGAGACCCTATCTCCTCGGTCCAATAATTCGATATAGAAAATAAGCATAAACCAAACTTTAAGTGGCATTGTTATTAATTCTTTTGGCTGCAGATATGAAAAAGTTCGTATCGAATGAACAAGTCACTCATATTTTGAAAAAATGAATACAAACCAAAATTGAGAAAAACCTGTGCAATATTTTTTTTTTTTTTTTTTTTTTATTGATTTATGTGAAGATCGGGAAGCAGCTCCATATGGGGCCTATCACTAAGCGTTGTCCAATAGGAATTAGTTTTGGACTACTGATTAATGAATATAATAAACACATACAAACCCAATTTGACTGAGATCTATATGATAATTTGGATCTTATGGCAATTTTTGTCGATTTCATAGGGGCCATTTGTATGGGGACTAGGTCTGAATATGGACCGAATTTCACCACTTTCAGTAGCGTTCATCCTATGGCCGATAAAAGCTTATGCACCAAATTTCATCATAATATACTCATATTTGCAACCTGTAGTTTGATTAAAAGGTTTACATGGACACACAGACGGACGGACATCGCAAAGTCGACTCAGAAAGTGAATCTGAGTCGTTCGGTATAATAAACGATGGGTCTATGGCAAATATTTTTGGTAGTTACAAACAGCAGCAAAAAGTCATTATACCCAACCACATGGTGATATAGTGTATAAATACATTTTTCGAAAAAAAGTACAAATAAAATGCGAAATTTTTTGTCAGAAAAGAAAACGGAATTAGATTCAAAAAAATTAAAATTATATTAACATCCGTTATGGAGTACACATGAACGGCGACCATAATTTATTCACTTTCGTTTAATTTTTTACCGATTCAAAATAGTAACATTTTCCCATTATATGGCAACCGATTCTACGGCTCTTAAAAAACGAAGAACAATAAAGCTTCAATTCTACTACAATGAATCGCTAGTAGCAACCATGCTCAATAGCAACAAAGACTGACACCAACGCCAGATCATGCTGTAGATTTCTTAAAGTCTAAATTCATATACATCGCTGAACCATGTACCACAATTGGCTAAAAATCCTCCATTTTCATGTGGCCGGGAATCCGACTTGGATTCCTGTCAACATATCACATTATTGTTGGACGTTGACACCCGTGAGTTCTACGTATAACGATTAACTGAAACTGCTATAGCATAATACCGTTCATTTGTTATTTTGAAGCATTTATGAAGTGGTCACGGCGGCAGTGTTAGAAATATTCATCAAGTTACAATATCATTCGCCTCGGCTAAGAAATTGGATATTCAATGTAGGCAGTAGTTAACCCGCAAGAATTTATTTAAGATATTTTTGCTCTATTTCTTTTTAATTTATAACTATAAAATAAATAATTTATATTCAAAAGTATTTAAAAGTGTAGTTATAATTATTGCAGTTACGAATTGGGCTGCCCCACTAAATGGTTGTAACCATCAATAACTAAATCTAAATTCCATTGCATGAACTAAATTCCATCCTTCATACAATCGAATGTACTTATAACATAAGTTGCCTTTTACTTCGTATGGTGATTTGGAAAATATTAATTAGTAATCACAACAGAAAAATGTGAGACTATCAAAATTCCATTGGCAACAAATTCGGTTGCACCATGAATCCGTTTTCTGTTTGTAAAAATACTATTTCTGGAATTTTAATTTTTGAATATTAAAAACCGACCAAAAAAACTAAATATAAAATTTTTAGTAAATTTAAATATCTGTGCTACCAGACACGAATTGAGTTGCGATTTTATATTTAGTACATACATGATTATACTCAAAAGTGGAAAAGTTTATCAATTCCCAGTAGAGATAAAACTAACACTTTTATAAAAAAAAATTTATTTTTGATATATTAACATAATAAAATTAAATTATTCAAATTTTATCAATGTACAAATTATTTAATTTATCTAATACGTATGTATTTGTATGTATGTATATATGCAGTTTGTTGAACTTTTTCAGTAGATGAATGGCTTGGCTTTTATTTGTATTTCTTATTGAATTCATTATTTGTTCTTCTTTTGTTATAGATTCCAATAAAATGCAGTGATAGTTTTTATAGTCGGAATGCCGAAGTTATTTTTTTTATTTATTTGCTCGCATAAATAATAAATTGCTATATTCCATTGTCGTTCATTAAACTTTAACAGATAGAAGCTCGGTTAAAAATTGACAATTAATGATCTCTTAAACATATCAAATTTATTATCTCATACTTTTAAAAGTTTGACGATTTTTCTAAATTCCTCTTTAGCGTAGTGGAGCAAAACCAAAAATTTTTGAAAAATATTGCAGATATTTGAATCGACGTTTCAGATTTTACTCTTCAACTCGGTTTCCACAACCTTTTTAATTTTTTTTAAAGCACATAAAATTATGAAAGTTTTAAAAACATTTATAAAATTCTAAAATATTTGAACATTGTTTCAGAAATGGCTAAATTATTTAATAAATATTCTGATCCACTGTATTATGTAGTAAAGTCTTATATTTTTTAATATTTAAAGTAATCTTATTAAATTTTTTTCAACTTATCAAATGTCAATATCATATTATTATTTATAAGCTACTAATGATACACTTTTAATTGGAAATATTTTTTAATGTCATAAGTTTGCTTAAACAGTGTGGTTCTAGCAAATTTTTGCATTTTATTATATATCGATATTAAAACACATAACACTAAAGTATGAAAATTATAGTTTGTCTCGACCGACTATATGATACCCTATACCATGAGTTTAGATTAAGGGTCTTGGGTACAACTATAAAAGTTATATATGAGAAGCATTTGTGCAATACTTTTGTTTTTTGATAGATGTAAGTGAAGATCGGAAAGTAGCTTTATATAGGATATCTGACTAAGAATAGGCCTACAGGTTCTATTTTTACATTACTGATGAATCTGTGTATTGACCAAGATCTATTTGATAATTTGGATCTTAGGCCAATCATATCAATCAAGTCATATATACCAAATATATTATATTAGTAGGTTTACATGGACACACAGACAGATCGATATAATAAACGATGTATCTAGGATAAATATCAATGGTAGTTAAAAACATCAGCACTAAGTCATTGTGCCCTGACCACAGTGGTATAATATAATTTTATGTATTTTTTTTTTAAATAAAATCAAAGCTTACATATCACAGGCTATAAAAAATTTATAATAAATTTTCCTAGTTCGAATTATAAGATTTAAATTGAAGTACGAGTGAAACATGCAATAGCTAATAGTAACGAGATTGATTATGCCGTATTTCATGCGCCCCACAATTTTCGTTTTTAAATCTTAAAAATGTTGTCCATTTTTTTTCGGCTACTAACATTAACTAGCAGAGCACTCGAATATCGAGTGCAAATTCTAGGAAAATTTATTTTTTCATTCAATTAAAATATTCGTTGAACATGCAAAAGATTATAACTTTAGCCAATTCAAAATTCAACACAAATTTAACAAACACACACTCAGCATTAGATAGATTTTTATTTGAAGCTTAAAAATGTGTTTTATGTATGTGTTAGTAGCAACTTGAATACATTTTACTAAAAAAAATGTTCCAGGCGGTACAATTCTTTAAATATGGTGGACAGCTAAAAAGGAATACCCTTCATGGGGTATTTTTGGTCAAAATCGGTTGGTTAATAAAATTTTTATATCGGTCACAAGAAATCGCCTTTCCTATTAATATTAATATTACTGATGATATGTACCACACAAAGCTTTATAGTTTTCTGTTTATATATCTATAATTTATTTTTAGAACACACAATAAAAGACCTTAAGCCGAAATATAAACATTTTCAAACTTCAATATAGGTCAACAATACAAACACCCTACTTTATCTATAATATTAATAGGCTAGGCGATTTCTTGTGACCGATGTTTTGTTCTACCATTTTATTTCGATTTTGACCAAACGTATATAATTTGAAAGGTATTTCTTTTTAGGCGTTTTGCAGATTTACAGATTATTAAATTTTATCCTTAGTTTTGAGTAAATTGCATTTCAAGTTGCCACTAACACATACATAAAATTATACGTATGCTATGTTTGTTTTATCAAATTTGTTACTGTGTTTGTCAATGAGTTTGTTATCTTCATTCACAATAATAATAAACCATAAAAGTGTTGGTTTGTGAATTGGCTAAGTTGAAAAATAAAGCTGCCTAGAAATTGCACTCGAATTTCGATTACTAGAATCTGCCAGTATAATATAAATAAGTAATCCGATTTCTTGTGACCATTGATTTGTTAAACAGTTTTCCCCCGATGTATAATGTATACCTTTTTAGCTGTTCATCAGATTTACAGATTTTTAAAACTTTTTTAGTTTTGCTCATCTAAAGTTGCTACTAACACATACATAATATGATACAACGCTATGCGTGCATTTATTAAAATTTTTAATGTGTTTGCAAAAGAAAAAAAATTGTTTGTTTTCTTTATTCACAATAATAATTGTGTTGAACTGAAAAATTATTTTGGACATAAACCAATATTAAAAAAGTGTTGAGTTGTGAATTGGCTAAAATTGATTAGCATAGCTTTAGCGTCTTAATTAAATGAAAAAAATAAAATTTCCTAGAACCTGCACTCGAATTTCGAGGGATCTGCTAGTGATTACAAATCTTTATTATGTATGGGGAGTACGCTCATTCCATATGTAAAAAAATATGTAACATTTTGCATAGTTATCCAGTGCTGATGCATGTTCATGGTATCAAGCTCTAGCTCAACGGGAAGTGAGTTTTAAAGTGATGGAAAAATTTGTACCGAAATAAACAAACATATAACGAGGTACCGAATTTAGTAAGACTGCGAGATATATTGACATAAAATTAGTGAGGTCAATTATGTGTCGCAAAAACATAAAAAAATTTACTTTGAATAAAATATAAATATTAAGTCCTCAAATAGATTTCAGTGAATACCAGGATGCTGTTTTGTATGAGGACTAATACTGAAATTATGTTGCTGATTTATGGATATAAGAAATATACACATTTGATGTGATATATATGATAATCTAGATATCTGGCCAATTTAGTAGGTCTCATAGGAGTCAGGTCTGAACATGAATTCAATTTTCGCAAATCCTCTGGTTGGCAAAAGCTTGTATTCCAAAATTTGATTAAAATATATTTTTAGTTTCGATCTATTGTTGAAGCAGATGATTTAAATGAAAATACAGGCAGATGAACGGATAGAAACAGTTACAGCAACACAGAAAGTTATTCTGTTTCCATTGGTGTTATATAAGGTGGGTCTAATTCGAATATTTTTGGTAGTCCCAAACAACCTTCACCACATAGTGCTATTGGTTATAATCCGAAACTAATGACTAACTTTTTTAGTCATTACTTTCAATTTGCCTCATAGTTAATTAAAAATTAATGCAACTACTGCCAACTCCCATCTCTAAGTAGACTATTTTCACCTCTTGAGCAAACTGGGTCTTTTAGTTTGTGTTTGACAGCTACTGGAAGCAGACATCCTTGACAATTTTACAAAACTGGAATAAAAGGGAATTTCAAGTGCTCCTAGTATATTATTTATTCTAAAAAAAACTATCACCGAGACCAAGACTTAGCAAATACTATGCGTTAAGAACTACATTAGTTAAAAAGTTGTTTACTGAAATCCAATGCAGTCGTACCTCGTACAAAAAAGTCGTCAGGCCAGAAATCGTAATGTTGAACGATCGGGGATTGAAAGTGCGTGAGTTGGTTGAGACTAAATGCATCCCTACAAATATACACACAAAGTACCACTATAACTATATGGTTAGGTTACAATGACTTTATGTGTGTTTAACTACCAAAACTATTTACCTAAGCCGAACTTTTATTATACCGAACGACTGAGAATCACTTTCTGAGTAGATTTAGCGATGTCCGTCCGACCACATATCTGTCCATCCGCCTGTCTGTCAATTCGTCCATCCGCACGTCCGCCCGTCTGCGTTTCCATGTAAATTTTTATCAAACTACAGGTAGCAAATATGAATATATTTGGATGAGATTAAGCATATAAGCTTCCATCGGTCATAGGATGAACTCTGTTGAAATTGGTGAAAATCAGTTCATGTTCGGACCTAGTCCCCATACAAATGACTCCTATGAGATCGACTTAAATTGCCATAATATCAAAATTATTGTATAGATCTCGGTCAAATTGGGTTTGTGTATGTTTGTTACATCCATTTATCAGTAATCCAAAAACAAACCCTATAGGATAATTCTTAGTCATAGCCCTCATACGAATCCATTCCCTTCACTTAAATCTATCAAAAATTTTTAACAGATTTTTCTCAAATTTAGTTGCAAAAAAAAAGTGACATTACCAAATATTGTCAGGATCTGTCCATTTTTCGTTTTAGCAAAAAATAAGTGACATTACCAAATATGGTCAGGATCTGTCCATTTTTCAACCTAGTCCCCATATCGATATAGCATCCGATATGACCTTTTTCATATCCGAAGGCAAACAAAGTACAATTTTCTATAAGAGATTGGGTCTCTGAACGCATGGTATAAGGTATCGTATAGTCGGTCTAGACCGAATGTAATTTTTTTTACTTGTTATTTATAGATTTAGTCACGTAAAAGCTATTTGACCAAAACCGAAAACGCGTATCCATTTCCAACGAGTGTGTGGCGATATTCAATTGCATTCCTATTGAGTTTTTGTGCCGTTTCGTTACCGAGGGTATGTCGGCCAACAAAATCATGATAAGAGTATAGAGCATCCTCTTAGACAAATTCCTCATTGGTTTGAAGTAAAAGACTATCCCATTTGGCGAAGAAAATAGTGCTCTTGCATCACGACAACTCAAAATTCATAAATTGGCCCATGAGCTGCTACCCCATCCAACACTGGGTTATTGAACCGTTAGTTATGTATTGCGGTAGTCAAATTCAAAACTAAATTTCCATTTACTTATTATTCTTTGGGAATTACACAAAATGGTGAAATGAAAATATATTTATTTAAGCAGAATTTGAGTTTAAGTTTATGAATTATAAATTGAGATATTATGACTAATTATTATGACAAATTCTAAGTCATAAAACTAAAATTTAGCAAAATATTTTTATAATAATCTGTGATTCAAGTTAAGTAAAGTTCAACTCAGGCGCAGGTCTGCAACGAATTAAGACCGAATTAGTTTTCAAGTATACTGAAAAAACTATCGACATCTTATAATGTCACAAAGAAAACACATATCCGATATTACCAAAATTCCTACTTATTTGAATGTCTTTCAAAGTTTTAGATAATATCGATCCAGAAGTGTTTATATTTGAAGTATTAAAAAGAAAATGGTAGACCTACCTAACTTTTTGTAGATTATCTTAGATTATCTCTGAGGTCGGACCCTGTTTCATAATTCTATCAAATATGAGTTATTGTTATAGTCTTATTAAATCAATAAATATTTATATCAGTGCTGAAACTTTAATAAATTATATTGTAGTTAACTGTCCTCGAAATTAACATTTAAATGATTTATTATAATTTATAGTTTTATTCGTACAACGATTTGGTATAATAAATAAATATTTGTTGTTTTTTTCTCTTTCAATGTGAAAAAGCATTGAAGAGTATAGCCAAAATTGATTTCTTTAAAATATATACATATACATATGTATATATAAACTCTTATGTTTTAGGATAAATAATAAATCGTTGCATCAAAGGGTTTTAATGGCTACAACATTGAACATTAATATAAGCCACTTCCTTGTTTAAACAAAAATATATATATGTATATAAACGAATCCTGTTTTTAACTGACTAAATAAAATAAGAAAAAACATTTTTCAATTTAAACTATAATTGAAACTGGAACATTTTTGTTTGCCCTTGAATATATATTTTGCAATTAAAAACATGTTTTCTTTTAAATAGAACTTAATCAATTCCTGTTCTTAAAAAAAAATCTAAACAGTATTATGTATTAAACTTTTCAATAAACACGTTCCATTACATTTAACTTAAATTGTTCTTGACATTTTAAATTAAAATTTTCAGTTCCTGTTTCTTTTTTATCATTGATGATACGGTAAAAAAAATATAACTTTTTTAATTATGAATTTTTTGTATGAAATCAACATATATTATTCATTATATTCTTAACCCAGATATCTTAATTCTGTTTTTAATTTTGTAATTAACACTTACTGCCAGATACGATTTCATAATTTAAAAAAGTTTTAGTAGCCCGCTTTTTTTTTTTTCAATATTGAATATTTTATACTAGACACTAACTAGCGAATGAGAAAAATAAACTGAAAAGTTTTCAAAATGTACAACATGATTTTATAAGAAAAGTTTAAGATGACGGTAAATATGTATTAAAAAAAAAGAAGATAGTAACAGAATGAAACAAGTCAACAAAATACACTATCAATTAAATATTAACCCATGATATACCATATATAAAAAGGTTAAAAGATGTAGTAAAACCTGTTTTCATTTATTTTTTTATTTTTTTCAGTGATTTGTGTAAATAGTGTTTCTTAAATATCCTAATTGGTTTTTTGCATTTATTTCTTTATATCTTAATTTGTGTAAAAATTTTATCTATAATATATTTTCCATAATCTAAATTCTTTGAAATTAATTCCTTATTTGAGCGCTTCATTTTTAGCATGATTTACTGAGAATCTTGCAACCAAACGCACTAATTCAACCACTGTCGAGTCTGCACATCTAGAAGTATTTAAATAATAAATTGTTGCCAATCTTTTGAAAATAGGTGGGATACTCAGCATTATGCCGAAAGCTGAGTTATATAAACAGTTTTTCTTAAAGTGATAGAAGTCAGTTACAGAATACGGATCTTCTGGTTGTAGATCCACACTTTATCTTTAATAATTTTGAAGTGAATGCAAGATTTTAAAAGTTAAAATTAAATTTAAGGTGAAAAATATTCCAATCTGTAGTCACGATAAATACTTAAGACATAGACCAACCTTTTATTATACCGATCTACTGAGAATTACATGCTAAGGCGATTGAATCAGGTCTATCCATCCTCCTGTCTGTATGCATAAAACTAAAAATTTGTACTCAAACTACTAAAATGACTTTCCCGTTGTTTCCAAAGGAAGAAAAAAACTATATATATATATTGAAATGTCTATAATATCTAATAGAAATTTTGAATATCAAAATCAATTTTGCGAATAACAAATATATATCGAGAAAAGAAAAAATTAAAAAATATATTGAAATAAAAATGTGGTATAATGAATATTGGTGGTAATAAAAGTTTATATTCGCACAATAAAATGTATATTGAATTTAAAAAGTTTAAATTGATATAAAGAGAATGCCTAGAAGAAGTAATCTATAATATTAATAGGTAACGCGATTTGTTGTGACCGATGATTTGTTCTACAGTTTTCTACCGATTTTGACCAAACGTATCTTATTGGAAAGGTATTTCTTTTTAGCTGTCCACCAAATTTACAGATTTTTAAAATTCATTTAAAGTTGCTACTAACACATACATAAAATAATACAATGCTATGCGTGGTTTACAAAATTTGTTAATGTGTTTGCAAAAAAAAAAAAAAATAAAATGAGTTTGCTTTCTTCATTCGCAATAATAATTGTGTTGAATTGAAAAATAATTTTGACATTAACCAATAACTGGACAAACATCAATAACGGCAATAATGCAATCGTTGAGTTGTGAATTGGCTAAAATTGATTAGCATAACTTTCTGGTCTTTATTAAATGAAAAAATAAAATAGAATAGAATAGAATTTTCACTCGAATTTCGACGGCTGGGATTTACTAGTAAATTTTATTCTAAGAAATACTTAGTCAAAAGAAATAATATAATACGACGTCCTAAGAACTAGCTAAGATGTACTTCAGTTGATTTATTCTAAAATAGCGTTCGTTTAGTGAAAATCGGTGCAATATTGAACATTGTTTTCATACAAATGTCCCCCATGGATTGAAATTAAATATATTCTCGTACCTTGATATAATTTGGTTTATTTGTGTCTATTATTTATTTTATATATAAAACACACATTATAACAGCCATTCTGTGGAGAGTTTGAGAATAAATATAAAGTGTGAATCAAATTTTTGGCTTGTAAGTATTAAAGCAGCCTCTGTAGGTATTAAAGTAGCCTCCCGATATTATGAAATATTTTAAGCAAATCTGGATTGTATATACTTTGGAAACACATTAGTCATCTATATGTTAATATGGTGATAACGGGAACATTTTTCTAACAAGTGCCCACATAACAATCACATCCGATATTTACATATTTATGGTCTTATTTGTCGGCAAATAAAATATGGCATTCTCACAAAAATTTGGATTAAGATCATAAATTTAGATCTAATATCTTTTTCGTAAACTCATGGTATAGGGCATCGTATAGTCGATCAATGCCAACAAACATTAGTTTAAGTGTTTGGGAAATTTTCAAGATTTCATTTGAGAATAAGTCTATATATTTATATCCTATACCACTATGCGCTCAGAGTATAATGACTTTGTGCTGATGTTTTTAACTACCAAAAATATTTTACCAATACTCATCTTTTATTATAACGATCGGCTTAGAATAACTTTCTGAGTCAATTTAGCGATGTCCGTTCATCCGTCTGTCCGTCTGTCCATCCGTCTGTACGTTCATTTAAATTTTTATCAAACTACAGGTAGCAAATGTGAACATATTTTGACAAAATTTGGTATGTAAGTTTCTATCGGCCATATCTCGAACCCTATTGAAATTGTGTAGAGCTAGTCCCCATACAAATGACCCCTATGAAATCGACTTAAATTGCCATAATATCAAAATCATCATCATATAGATCACGGTCAAATTGGGTTTGTGTATGTTTATTACATTCATTTATAAGCAGTCCAAAAACAAGCCTTATAGTCATAGCCCCTATATGAAGCTAATTCCCGATCTGCACTTAAATCTCTATATGTTTTTGCCTAGTCCCCATATAAATATAGCATCTGATATGAACTTTTTGATATCCGAAGGCAAAAAAAGACACTCAAACTTGGTTTATGTTTATTTTCTATATCTAAAAAGTTGGACCAAATGGATAGGGTATTTAAACGCATGGTATGGGATATCGTAAACTCGGTTTTGACCGATTATAATTTTCTTACCTGTTTTTATTGTATTATCTACGAATTATGTGAAATCTTTCAGTCTGATTTAAGAATTATTCGTAAAATACTTGTTTTGTATGCTATAATCAATTTACTATTTAAATTTATTAGGCGAATAAAGGCATTAAATCCAGCTTATTCAAAACATATTTTTTGCCATATGCAGATTTTCCTAACATAAAATTCTATACATATCTGAAAAAATCCATAAGTATTTTTGGCATTTTCTATCATATTATTTTCTATCATCATTTGAATGGAAATAAAACAATTTTATGTAATATTTATTTAAATTGTTGGAATATAGTTGCTGCAAAACTGTAGTTACTTCATCAGTAATAAAACTCGAAATAGTCCCAATGTGTAAAGTATATTCAAGAATTTTATCCTTGATTTTTGCTTTTCAGACTGTTATGCAATATTTACAAGTAAAGTATAAACTTGTCAATAGGGCGTTAATTCATATGCAAAAAAATATTCCTTTAAACATACAAGTATATAGAACAACATGGAAAAACTAGAATATATAGATAGATATATATATATATATATATATATATATATATATATTATATATATATGTGTGTGTGTGTATATGTAGCAAATGAAATGTAACAAATACCATAATTCCACTAAAAAAAAAAACGTATAGTCAATCTAGACCAAGTATATGATACCCTATACAATGATTTTAAAGTAAGAATCTTTGGTCCAAGTAATTGGATATAGAAAATAAGTATAAACCAGATGTGTGTGCCAGTGTTATAAATTTATAGCCTGCTGATATAAAAAGAATCACATCGGACGCTATTTTTGGTGAAAAAACGTATACAAACGAATTTGAGAAAATTCTGCGCAATATTTTGATTTAAGCGAAGATCAGGAATCAACTTTATATGGTGTCTATGACTAAAAATTATCCTACAGGATTTATTTTTGGGGCACTATGTAATGGTTGTAATAAACATATACGACCCAAATTTGACGCAGTTTTATAATTTTGATCTTAAAGCAATTTAAGTCGAATAAGCAGGTGTCTTTTGTACGGCAATAAGGCTTAATATTAACCGATTTTGACCAATTTTAACAGTGCCCGCACTATGGCCGATAAAAGTTTGTATACAAAATTTCAAGATTTGTTGCTTGTAGTTTGACTAGAAAGTTTACATGGACTCGAAGACGGACGGGGAGACATCGCTAAACCGACTCAGCAAATGGTCCTGAGTCGATCGGTATAATAATAGATGCATCAGGATCAGATATTTTGATAGTTTCAAACATCAGTACAAACTCACTATACCCTCACCACATAGTGGTATAGGGTATAATTGTATTAACATGGAGTTTTGCACTACATCTACTTTTGTAATGAAATTTTGTAAATAGGTCGATCTCTATCGAATTATTTAAAAAAAAAATAAAGCTAGGCATTGCATTTTGCTAGATTACTACGTATTTCTTGTCTTCTGTATTATTGTTAAATAATTCTCGATATGAAGCACACATCTTATTTTTTTTTTTATTATTGAAACTAAGCATTGATATCAAATTACTAAAAATGGTAATTTTCAAATATTTTTCTAATGTAGAGTATTAATCTTTGATTATTACTTGAGGTTGTTTTAATTTAAGACGCGTTTTTCAATTTTTTCCATTAATAAAAAAAAAAATAATAAAAAGCTATTGACAAATTTTCAAAGGAAAAATGTTCAAGCTTGTTTATGCAACATTAGAATTAATGATTTGAGATTGTTTTTTACAAAATATGCTATTCTTGTTTTTTTTTAAATAAAATTAATATACATAAATTAAATTACATAAAAAAGCTAATAATATTATGTTAAGAATTATATTATTTCTCTAGTTAAAATCAGTATAATTCTAAATATTAAAAAATTATTTAACATTTTTAACAATTTATTTTTTGTTAATTACTCTGTACAACAATTAAAGTAAATAGATTTTCTTTTTTGGCCAGTTTTTATTATAATTTCTTATTTGCTGTTTTTTTTTATATAACAAGTGAGAGTGTTAAATTCGGCTGTGCCGAATCTTTGATACCCTCCACCTCGGTTTGAGTATTGATGATAAATGTAAACAAAATATTGGAAAAATATGCATGCATTTCCTATATGCATGCGTTTCCGGTTATATGACATAACTTCTCGTTTAATTTAGTTTTTGCTAATTAAATAGCTCGCCCTTACCTCCATTGCAAAGGTAGTGGTGGTGTAGGGTGGCTATATGCATTAAATCGTGCTTTTTTGGCTTTTAACTGGCCAAATATTTCTTCATTGCGGCCATATAGGTCGGATTGAGTAACAAAATAATAACCAAAAAAAGCTCTCTCAACTTTTTTTTCAAAAAAAATATTGCCATATTTGAAAAACATAGAGAATAAATTTATAATAATAAATAATTAAATTAGGGATGCCAAACGCAGAAAACCAAATATCGCAAAAATTTTAAATAAAATAATTTGTTATCTTTATTTTCTGAAAAACTTCAAATATTCATCCAAAAAAAATTGTGAAAATTTATATATAAATAACATTCTCATCAAATTGCTTCTATTTATGTAACAATTTTTATGTTCGCAATTCTTAAATATCATTTGACGTTTTCTAAAATTCATTGAATTTAAATTAATGTTTTCTGTAGTGTGATTCTGTAAATTTCAACGATCCGACAATCGCAAAATATATCGACATCTATTGTTGTTTGCACTAAGGATTAAGTGATTCACTAAGTACATACATCTTAACGACAGTCGACAAATCTATTTTTCTATTTATTTAAATCATAAACGAGTGGCATCTCTGTTAAAATAAGCGAAAAACACAAAGAATAGAAAAAAAACAAATTACTTCGTGTTTGACTGGATGATTTATCTTTATGTTTAATATTTTTATTTTGTTACTTATATTTCTGTTTATTTATTTGAAAATGAAATAATGAATTGAATATGCTATTTAATTTTTTTTTATTTACATATATAAAAAAGTTTTTTAATAGAAACAAAATATTTTCACTATTTTATGATTTTTATTTATGTATGACGACATTTCAACCTAAAAATTTAAGTTTTTATCGATTGAATAAACAACACAAAAATGGTTGTCGTTTAGATAACAACAACAACTGACTTTAACAATAGCGAATATCGTTTAAAAATTTTACTGATAATTTTGCTTTTCTTTTTCTAACGATTCGACTATCGTTAAAAGAAGTTACTGAATCGCGGTACTGAAAAGCTATTAATTTCTCCTGAGTGCCAATATTTTTTTAATGTAAATATTTTTTAAATGTAAACATATTTGGTGTTTTTTTTTTTTTTTTAGAATTTGATGCAACTGATGTCTTCTAAATTTAAAATTATTATTTCCGACGTTTTGATATGATTTTCTGATATTCAATTAATATTTTATAATTTATAATTGGAAAATTTAATTCCAGTTTTAAGAATTGATATTTTCTAAAATTTGAATGGAAAATTTAAAAAGTGCAATTTTGTATTTATGTGAATAATACTGCTTTAGTAATTATAAACAATTTTTAAAAATTAGATGTAATCCCAATCAGATATTTTGTAGGTAAATCAGAATAATAATTCTATATAACTATGTAGAACTATTTTGAAAGCAAAAAACTCATTGATGAACTCGGTAACTCTATTTTGTAGAGATAACAAAAAGTTAGTATGCCAAACTTATGTTCATATTTGTAAAAGAATAATGAAAAAACGTATGAAATAAAAGACCAGCCCGTGTATACTCTTAACATTGTTCTGTATGATGTCTACGTATTTGAAAATATTGACATTCATGTTAAAATAGAAATAACTGTTGCAAAGCTAATTAGAACAAAAATTGTGGCGCCATCTACTGTGGCATAGTCACGCTGAGCAAAATGAAGTGACACTCTGTTAATGCAAAAGAAATGTATTTTCCCCACAACAAAATATTGCAGAATTTTATTTAAATAAAATTATATACCGATTTATTTCTAACATGCAGTTATTATGGATATACATATATAGAATATATGTATATTATTTGTATTATTTAATATGTGTATGTATGTATATGTAAATATTGCACACAAAAAATACAACATCAAACGTTATTTTTGTGTTTTTCTCTTTAAATAAAGTAATATATAAAATTTTTTTTTGCTAAATTTACATTGTTTTTTTTATTAACAACTAGGTACATATTTTAGCATTATCTGCTTTAGATGCTGGTGCATTTTTGATCGATTTTAGTCCCTTTCCCGTGACCCAATCGATCTGAAACTTTGCAGGCGGGCTCCTGACAATGACAGAAATGATATAGTAAATTTTTTTAGTGATGCCAAAACAATGGAAACTTTTAAATTTTTCTACCAGAGTTGATAAAAAAATATACAAAGGGTTAGTTTTTATTATATTATTACCACAACGACCACAAAAACAACAAGTCCAACAACAGAGTAACAACAAGAACAATATAGAAACATCATATTTTTCATTTTTTTTTCTTTTTTAGAGATTTCCCTGGACCCGTTCCGCCGATTTTAATGATTTTTGAAATTGAAATATTCCCATGAATTTGCTGAATCATTCTCACTAAAAATGATCACCTTAGCTCTCCTATTGAGGGCGTGATCGTGATAAGAACAACATAGAAAGTTATATTTTTCAAGACTTTTTTTAGTTTTTTATTCAAATCTCGGGTCCTAATTCACCGATTTGGACGATTTCAAATAGCATCGTGATTTCCACAGACGGTCAGATGGACAGACGGACATCGCTATATCAACTCCGGTTGTTATAAGGATCACAAATATACTATATATATTTTATGGGGTCCAGAATTTTTTTCTAATAATTACAAACGGAATGACAAACTTATATATACTCTCTGCACACTGGAGTGGAGGGTATAAAAACAATAATTGTTTTTTTTTTTATAGAAGGAGCTAATTTCTATCTGAGAAATGCATTACGCTGTAGAACAATTTTCGGATTGTTGTACAGAGTTATTTTTCTAACGTAGATAGGTTTGTGATTTACGCTAAATATTAATTGTATGCTTTTATAAAAAACGCTTAGATTCTCATATTGGAAGTGAATATTTAAAAGATTGTTCTGAAATGTAGTAAGTTATTTATTAAGTTTTCAGGTTCACTAAAAAATAGCTTTTCGTTTAGAATATTTGGTAACATTGGCTTATTTTTCAATATACTCGTTGTACACTAAAACATACATTCTCATAGAAATTTTTCCAACTTTCCAACTTATATAACTAAACTAATTTAATTAATTTAAACATAAACGATATAATAGAGAGAAAAAAATAGAACTATAGAAATTGTTGGCTCGGTAAATAAAAACTGCTAATAAAATTTAAATCTTAACTGCACCAAACACCAATGGTTTTTAGTGACCTTTCTGAATGCTAAACGAATCGAATCTTGCCCATAGATTTAACAAGAGTCTAAAACGTGTTAATATTGCATGATATATTGTTAGTAACCGGATCAAACAGTTAATCTTAAACCATATGTTAAGTTGTAGTATCACCTACTACTATATACAGTCGCAACAATCTCTTGTGTACCTACATATATATATCTCTCTCTCGTTATGCATGATGTTTCTTAATGTTGTACAATAACCAGATTTTTGTTAGGTTTGTGTGGATGATGCTCTTAAATTATCATCCAATAAACAAGTTTTTTTTTTTTTTTTTTTTGGAATGTTATGTATTTAATTAAATATTGTTAAAAACCCTAAAATATTAAAACAATGCCTTCACTTTCCCATTCATAACTAGTGCAATATTTTTATAAAATACATATCTTATGCCCAATAAGAAAACAATTTAATGCCCATTACTCTGTTTTGATTGATTTAACAAGTTCAGGGCTAAGTGCATTTTATACTGTTTAAATACTGTTTTCCAAGAATGTTTAAAAACTTTCTGCATCAAAGATGAAATAATAATAATTAATATTTAAAATATTGGCTTTGAATAAATTTTGTTTTTTGAAGTTTACAAAGCCGGTTTTTTTAACGATTTTTCTAATGTTTTTTTAGATTAAATACTTGTGATATTTATAACATATTAAAAGAGCTTCATACGGATCTAATAAGAAGCTTTTGAAGAGTAGTTTTCATATATACAAAATTTTGTTGTAGGCTATACCCTTTTATAATCCAACAATAGTATGAAAAAATCTTAGAGTAAACCAATGTAAAAGTTTGGTCTCCAATAATTTCAATATTTAATAAGATAATAGTTTTGTATCTCAGAAATAAGATCGATATATTGGCTACATTTGATGCATATCAAGGAAGTAAAATTTAATTCTATATATTTGCAAAAAACTTAAATACAAGTTCATACTTAAAAATTTATTAAAAACAATTCCAACAAACTAGCGCTGCGTATAAAATCAAAATATACCCGAAATTCAAACATACATATGTAGCTATTTTGGAGTCGTACTAGAACAGATATCAAAATAATTTTTATAGACATTTAGTTGTAATGTCTATGGCTTGTAACATATAGGAATATTTTTTGTGAAACTTTGAATTGAGTACAGAAAAGTATTTTGTTTCTTCTAAGAAGGTAATCAAAATGTTTTTCATGTGAGAAAAAAATGTGAAATGTTGCCGTCTAATTGTTATTACACTGTAATTTAACATGCATAAGTACAACGTTTTTTCACTTCTTCATTTGCTTCAAAGTCCTTTGCTTCCAACAATTGTTTTTTGCAAATATCCGCTTGTAAGCATAAATTTTTCGCCATTTAATTTTAAAAATATTGAATCATACGTTTTCAGCGTTTCCATTAATGAATAAAATAGCACACCGTCACATAGATGGTTAACTCATGAGTTCTATCATGTTCCCACAATAAGCCCTTGAAATATTTCTTTTGTTAAACAATTTTGCTATTCTATGTACAGTTAATTTTTTTCACATAAAACTTCATGAAGAACACAGTTTTATACATCATCCATCGTCTTTTCGGAATGTTATTTGTATGTAATTAATGAAGTTTATTTTAATATATGATTTGTTTACTTATCAAACTACAAGTTATTAATATGTTGCTAAATTTAAGCTTAATGACTTGTTCATAAACACTTTTTCTTTCGCTTCTTTTAATTTGAACTCATAAATTATAAATAAGTTAATAAACTATCATATATACCGGTTTATTTTCATATGATTTGTAATCATTGCCAGTACAAATCATATGAAAATTTAAAAAAGAAATATCAAACAATACGAAACGAATACAAAAACAAGTAAGAAAATTATAGTCGGTCTAGACCAACTATACGATACCCTATACCATGCGTTAAGAAACTCTATCTCTTAGGCCCAACTAACTGGACATAGAAAATAAGCAAAAACCAAATTTGAGTGGGATTTTTATTAATTTTTTTTGGCTCCAGATATGAAAAAGTTCATATCGGATGATATATCTATATGGGGACTAGGTCCAAAAATCGACCGATCCTGATCATGTTTGGTAAAGTCTCTTTTATTTTGCAAAAATATATACAAACAAAATTTGAGAAGAATCAGTGCAATATTTTAGTTTTTAATAGATTTAAGTGAAGATCGGGAAGCAGCTCTATATGGGGCCAAAGGGACCATTTTTGGACTATTCATTAATGGATGTAATGAACGCATACAAACCCAATTTGAGCAAGACCTATATGGCAATTTGGATCTTATGGCAATTTATGTCGATTTCATAGGGGTAATTTGTATGGGGGCTAGGTCTGAACATGGACCGATTCTCACCAATTTCAATAGCGTTCATTATATGGTCGATAAAAGCTTACATACTAAATTTCATCAAAATATATTCATATTTGCGACCTGCAGTTTGATTACAAGGTTTACATGGACACACAGACGGACGGACGGACGGACGGACGGACAGACGGACATTGTTAAATCAACTCAGAAAGTGATTCTGATTCGATCGGTATAATTAAAGATGGGTCTAGGTCATCTTTGGTTGTTACACACAGCAGCACAAAATCATTATACCCAAACCACATAGTGCAATATGTTAATTTATGATTTCAAATAAGGTAATTCACCTAATGAAAAGTGGCGTCATAATCAATAACTTTTATATGTGTACATACGAGTGTTATGTTTTTTAAAAGTAGGAATTAGAATTTTAATAAAAATAAAAATATTCATTTTGTATTTGTACAAACTTATCATAGTTTTTTAACAAATATTTATCAGTGGGGAAGTGAGATTTGACACTAATTACAAAACTAATTAGAAATTATAGGAAATAGACGCTAAACATATTTAACAAGTTTATTTAATAAACGAAGATAAGAGTTGTCAATGTTGAATTATTAGAAACTGATTTTTTCTTTTTTTTCTGGCATTCTAAATCCGGTTTTCTGAGTTTTGCGATTGAAGTGTTATTTCAGAAACTTGTTTTTTTCTGTCGAATTATTCAATATTTTCAAATAACATATTTATCATTCTAAATTACATTTTACTACAGAAAACAGCAATTTATTTGCAGAAAGTAACAAATATAACTATTATAGAAAACATAAATAAATTTTCAGATTTTCAGTAATTATCAAATGTATTTCCGAAAGTATGAAATGAAAACTAAAAAATGTATTTCAGAAATTATCAAATGCATTTCAGAAACTTCCAAATATATTTCAGAATATATCAACTGAATTTCAGAATCAAAAACAATTTACCCTCGATTCCGAAAATTGGTTGTTGCTTCTATTAGAGACAGAGCAGTCACCGAAAGTATTTAACAATATTTGGACTGACATTTTATGCACTGGAAAATAAACTAAAAAGGGTGGAATCTCTATGGGAAGAAGATGAATTTTTAATCTGCTACAATACTAAAACCAGGAATCTGATATAAAGTTTTGGCTGTATCGTGGCACCCTATTTTGATTACATGATTTTAAAAAAACACGTTTATAGTTTACGAGAAATATTGCGAATGAAATATAATATTTAAAAAATATTATTTTGTACAGCGTTCTGATATCACTGATTTTGGGAAATATTTAAACGAAAGTGCCAATATGAGTAATATGAACAGAGGTTTTTTCCGAAATTAAATAAGATATCTGACAGAACCTATGAAGTCGAGTGAAGGAGAAGACCAGTAGTTCAGATGCCTTAACAAGTTTTTTGCAAATAACATAGGGTGTTTTTTTTTTTTTTTGCTAGAAACAAATTACGGAAGGATTAACTGTCAAACAACCTGCGATACTGCGCTCACTTTTTGAAATTTATGATCAGTATACTCTGGCAAATCACCATGAACAGATTCTCACTTGAACAATGCTACCAAATTATCCAAAATTACTTTGAAAATCAGTCATCGATTCGCGCAACTAATAGACGATGTTTTATCGCATTTTTGGCTTAACGGGTTTCTTAATAAACAAAATTTCCACATGGAGTGGCACCAATCCACAACAGTCCCTACAGACTTAATTACATCCAGAAAAATGCACCGTTTCGTGGTGCCATTTGAGTTTTTTCGTTGCAAAAATCATAACTTTTGAACCAAATGAGATAATAAAATTAATTAGAAGGCATATGATAGATAATTGTGCAACCTATCAATTAGTATGTTTCATGAAGGCGTAGCACCTTCTAAATGCTAACTTTTGGGTTTTGTTTTCCTTTTTCATGGTTTTTGTGTTTTGAAACTATTATCCATATATATAAAAAAAATAAAAAAATTAAGATTTTTCGAATTTATTTTTTCAAATTGCTTCAGAGATGAAACAAGTGGATCGGAAAATGCTGCCAACATGTTGAAGAAATCCTCATTTTGCCTCACTCTTGATGATTTGAACGTGTTCAAGCATCTATATTTTTATATAAAATTTGCTGAGAGACTCCTGTGTTCTTTTGGAAAGCTCACTAATTTTCAAAAGACCAGTTCAGGCAAAGGTGATGCAGTTTTCGAGGCATATTCTCCATATTTTATAGAATTAACGTTTTTTTGCAGTTTTAAACATTCATGATCGTTTCCAATCTCTTAACGATTTGATTGTTAATTCCATCATTTTCAAAATATATCCGCAAAGTGTTTACATCATTTGAGTTCCTTAATCCGCAGCTGGTTCGGTTCTTGTGATATTTTGCTTATTCTTATCTAATATATCCTCTTTCTATGGAAGGGTATACGCCAATTTTAGCAAAAACTCCATACACCTTATCCTTGTTTGCAATGGTGAGATTCCATATTTGTAATTGTAGAATCGTATTCAATATTGTATATTTCGTTGACTATATTTCTATGTTAAGTTCGTACCTGTTAATCTGAAAGGGTAGTCATCTGTGCATCCTTTATCCGTACCTGAATTTACCAGGGATGCAAGCCATACAAATTCTGGAACAATGTATTTTTAATTTTTTTTTTCTACTTCTAGCAGTCGAAGGAGCAGCTGGCAGCAGCTGGACTTTGTCGAAATAGGTAAAGGAATAATCAAAAAACATATTTTGAAAGTATGCCGGATATAAAAAATTTTAAATTTTTTTATTTTCCATTAAGATTAAAAAATAGTGTAAAAAGACACAGTTGGTTAATAGCAATTTCCCTGGAGAAACACAAATCAAATAGTTTAATTTGAATTATATATTCTTCCCTTAATTACATATTTTAACAAATTTGATATTTCCATATGAGATCTTATCTTTACATATAGATATTGCAACAAATAATATATAGGATCTAAAGATAATATTTTATTTTTTAATGATTTTTAAAGGAAATAGGAGGAAAAAAACCTTTATATGATTTAATATATTCAAATAATGTATGAAAATATTTATATGCTTATAGGAGGTTTATTAGAAATAATTCAGTTTGGTGATTTCTTTTTAATTTTAAGTTATTTCTCTACATTCTCTTATCAGTTGGTAAGAGCAATTTTCAATTTTGGCAAAGTAATTGTTATTAATCCTTGTTATGAATACGATAATTTTTTCATAACCTGCTTCTTCATGAAGAAGATTTTTAGGATACATACAGGGCTTTTTAATTATCACTAGCAGATTCCAGCACTCGAAATTCGAGTGCAAATTCTAGGAAATTTTATTTTTTCATTTAATAAAAACTCTAAAGGTATGTTTCACAATTCAACTCATTTTAAATGAAGAAAACAAACTCAACTCATTAACAAAAAGGAATTAACAAATTTAATAAACACACACATAGAATTGTATAGTTTTATGTATGTGTTATTAGCAACTTTAAACGATCATAACTCAAAAAAAAAATATTCCAGACGATCAAAATCTGTAAATCTGCGTAACAGCTAAAAAGAAATACCTTTAAAATGATAAATTAGTTATCAAAATCGGCGTAAAACTTTGAGACTTACATCGTTCACAAGAAATCGCCTTGCCTATTAATATTACAGATTCTAAAACTTTGTTTTGTATAATTTGTAAGCGTTCTAGGTGATAGTTTGCAGCGTCACCACAAATATGACACGCGTATGTTAATATCGTCTTTGTAATACTTGTGGAGAATAGATTTTTGTTTTTGGGGTTTAAAAATGACCTTCTATTTAGTAGTGGCCATAATGCTTTAAATGATTTAATAGTTTTTTTGGCAGGTAGCCATAATATGTTGTTTAAATGTAGGCTTTCCAAGACAACTCCGAGATATTTGACATGATTAAGTAAATTTATGGTATTATTTCCAATAAGTAGATGACGTCTTGGCAGTTTTTTGGGAGATTTGTTGAATGGAAAAATTATTGCTTGGGTCTTGTTTGGATTTATTTTGATTTTCCATTTGTGAAAATATTTACTGCAATTTACAAGTCCCTTTTCCATTTTCTTCAGGAGTGTCCTTTAAGGTGGTTCGGTCGCCATAGAAAAAAAAAAGTCGAGCCAGTCACCCCCTAGGATTAAAGATTAGTTGAAGATGATTCGGAAATTTTTTTTTTATTTTTTGCCACGCCCCTGGATACCGCCCTTTTATTTTTTTGTATACTACGTCGCCATTTATAGTCCTAGCATAACATATTGTATACTGTTGTTCATGCCTTCATAATAGCTACATTTGACTCCGACGTCAAATTCTGGTAGTGACTTTGACAATATCGGTTCCTACCTAACCTAATGCCGACCATTTTGAAACACAAGGAAAGCGGCTTTAAGTTCATGAAATTTTTTCTTCAAAATTATTAACTACTATTCAGAAACAAAAAGTTAGAGAGGTTTAAAAAATTCATTAATCAAATGATCAAAAATGTCAACTCATGGTGTGTTTTTGAGATATGACAACTCTTTTTGTGAAAAGGAAGCCACATTAATTTGATGAAACTTTTAAAAATAAAATATGGACGTACAACTTTTTTAAGACAAATTTTGGCGAGAGTTGAGATTGCTATACTGTTCGCTATTTCTTATTTTAGCAAATATAAAGCCCATGCGCCTTTCGTCTGACACCTTATTTGCGGATTCACTAACAACCCGCACACACCTACAGTATTTTGAGAATGGCACGGAAATTCTAAAACATAAATTATACGCTATTAGTTATTATTGATACGTAAAATTTTGGATATAATTAACTGGTATTTCAATTATTTCAATTATTTCATGAGATGAATTTTGGTATTGCACCAATTGATTTTTATAAATATTTGGTGCACAGTTTGTCCTCAAATATAAAAAATATTGGATGACTTGGCGTGTTGTATGCTTCGAAATGTATTTTACTTTAATATTAAATCCTATATATTAAAAGAATTTATGAATTAACTGTGCATTCAAGATTTTTTTCAATATTTTTCTTCTCTCAAACCTCTATATCTAGAGTTAACGTAGGCAGTTGACATAGGTCTAAGAACACTCAGTGGATCAAGCTCCTTCTTTTGAGCTATTAACTGGGTTTGAGGAAAGTTATGAGTGGAGAATCAACTTTACTTTTACTGTACGTTAACTTCTCTTGGCATATTTTGGCATTACTGTCGTTAACTTCTCTTGGCAAGTTTTGGTATTATATTATAAAAATTAATATGATGTAATGCTGCGGAGCAGCAGGGGTCCTCTAGTTTTATTAATTATTATTTATTGTAATTAAATTTAGTGGAATATATATATTTGAAAATGATTACCATAACGAATTTAAATAAACCAATTTCAGAATGAAAAGAAAATATTTTTGACATTTGATAAATGAACGACAAAATCGAATGTGAGCAAAATAGAATGTCACTTTGGAATGTCAACGCTTTTGTTTTTGCACTATTTTATGTTCCCTGTTCTGTAATATTATTTTTTTAACCTCTGTAACTTTTTTGTTTATGAATAGAACTGAATACTGTTAAAGCAAAATTTCCATGAAAATAATGCGGCTTTACTTTCGTTTAAAAATAATTGCCATTAGTGTGGGTAGGAACTGAGATACTGAAAGTCGGAAATATTTTTGACTTTGGATATAAACATTATTAAAAAAAGAAATGTAGCCACAATGAAACCATGCACAACGACATGCAACATGTTATGATAGGACCAAAAACGGCGCTGCAGTGAACAAAAAACTAAAAGGGCGGTATCCAGGGGCGTGGCAAAAAAATAAAAAATATTTTTCCGAATCCTCTTCAACTAGTCTTTAATCATAGGGGGTGACAATCTCAAATTGTTTTGATGAACCACCTTAGTGTACTTGTAAGTTTGTTTGAAGAAATTAACGCAGTATCATCTGCGTAACAAGCAATTTTCATATATTTCGGGACTTTAAAATCGGATGTATATATCGAGTAAAGCAATGGCGACAAGACTGATCCTTGAGGTAACCCTGTGGTAATGGTTTTTGTAGATCATATTTCATTATTAGTCGCTACTTTAAAGCTTCTACCGTGAATGAAATCTGATATAAGTTTGCATAAACATTTTGGTGTATTTGCATCAAGGAGTTTAAATAGTGGGCCATTATGCCAAACGGTGTCAAACGCTTTTTCAATATCTAACAAAATTAGGCCCGTTGAACGTTTATTGTTTTTATGGGTGACTATTTGATTTCTAATTCTGTTTATTTGGTGAGTAGTGCTATGCTCCTTTTTAAATCCAAATTGTTCTTTAGCAACAATACAATACATTACAAATTCACTAAGACGAGAATGTAGTATTTTTTAAAATATTTTACCTAAGTTACTTAATAGACTAATAGGTCCATAGCTTTTTGGGTTATTTTTTGGCTTACTAGGTTTGCTGATAGCTATAACCTTAGCATTCTTGAAATGGTTTGGGAAATAGTTTAGTTTGATGCAGCTGTTAAATATTATAACAAGTAATTTTAGAGCTTTGAGTGGTAGTTTCTTTAAGAGCATGTTCGGAACATTGTCAAAACCAGGGGATTTTGAGGCTTTTATTAATGAGATAATATTCATTACTTCTTTAAGAGATGTATAAATTGCTGATTCGGAACTAGGATTTTCCTTCTTAAAATTATTTACTGTTGCATTTATTAATGTATCCGTTGAGTGGTTGTAGTTCGAAGCGAGGTTATTGGCTTGGACAAATACATTTGCCAGGATTTCAGCCTTGTCCTTATCAAATGTTATTTTTGTATTTCCAAGTTTAAAGTGAGAGGTTTGATTTTTTTCTTTTCCTCGCAAGTTCCTGCTTATTTTCTAAAATGATTTATAACCTGGTTATACCCTATACCACTATGTGGTTTGGGTATAATGACTTTGTGCTGCTGTTTGTAACAACCAAAAATATTTGACCTACACCCATCTTTAATTATACCGATCGAATCAGAATCACTATCTGATTCGATTTAACGATGTCCGTCCGTCTGTCCGTCCGTCCGTCTGTGTGTCCATGTAAAGCTTGTAATCAAACTGCAGGTCGCAAATATGATAAAATTTGGTATATAAGCTTTTATCGGTCATATGGGATGAACGCTATTGAAATTGGTGCGAATCGGTCCATGTTCAGACCTAGCCCCCATACAAATGACCCCTATGAAATCAACATATATTGCTATAAGATCCAAATTATCATACTAATCTTAGTCAAGTTGGGTTTGTATGTATATATTACATCCATTAATCAGTAGTCCAGAAATGATCCCTATTGGACAACTCTTAGTCATAGGCCCCATATAGAGCTGCTTCCCGATCTTCACTTAAATCTATCAAAAAACAAAAATATTGCACTGATTCTTCTCAAATTTTGTTGGTATATATTTTTGCAAAATACAAGGGACTTTACCAAACATGGTCAGGACCGGTCCATTTTTGGGCCTAGTCCCCAAATAGATATAGCATCCGATATGAACTTTTTCATATCTGCAGCCGAAAAAATTAATAAAAACCCCACTCAAATTAGGTTTATGCTTATTTTCTATATCCAGTTAGTTGGGCCTGAGAGATAGGGTCTCTAAACGCATGGTATAGGGTATCGTATAGTCGGTCTAGACCGACTATAATTTTCTTACTTGTTTTAAATTGGATAATAATTGACACCATTTCTTATTGCGTTCCGAATTAATACTTTTATCAATCATGTTACTTAGAAACTTAGTAGATTTGCTCGGCTTTATTTGAAGATCGTTAATTTTTTCTTTTAAAGCTTCTTCTAAGTTTAATATATTTCACAGTACTTTCTGGTAATGTGTAATTATTTTGTTGAGTTATTTTGGGTGTAGATACGTCCCTTGCTTCGAACACTACATTTATAAATTTTTGGATTTCCTGATCAATTATTACCTTGGTATTGTATATATCCGAATATAATGTGATTTTACTGTCTTATAAATTTCTAAAAATGTTCCAGTTGGTTGCACTATAATCATAATAATTGAGGTCAACATGCAAGGCCATTGATCTTTTAAGTGTACATATAATGGGGCGATGATCTGATGGTATTTCGTAATCCATTGTTTTCACGTCTACATTTAAAGCGGAATTGCAAAGCAAACAGTAAAATTTCTATGATGTACTGAATGAATACATAAATCAACTTGCTGACCCGGAAAACGTTGTTTTGCCATATAACTTATTTCTAGTGAATATTTTTGTTGCAAATAAATAAAATTACGAATATATTAAAAGTGTGTGGGAGTGGGATCTGTGAATGGGTGGGATTGCCGATGAAAACAAAAGAACACCAACAAATTATTTTCTCAATAAAAAGTAACGAACGTATTTATTGTTAGATCTCTCTGTAAAGTAAAAAAGTAATATATTTTTTTATGTTAAAGTATGAAAAATAAACGGAGAAAATCAATATTTATTTTGCGATTTTTGTGTATCGCGATTTTAGGTTTTGCTGATTTTTCCTTTTGACGATTTTAGTATTTGGCGATTCCACCCATATTTTCCACAACCACTAACTTTGTTAATTAATGTACTTGTGAAAAATTTCAAGACTGTCACTTTCATATATATTTATGTTTTTATTTCTGTAGGTGGTGCCACGCCCAATAATCATGTACCGCCCATTATTTGTCCGACTACTTACTTTAATATATGATGGACTCGTACAAGTGTAAAGCCGTTCCATTTTATAGCAACCCGTTTATATGATATTATATATTTACTTTGTATGGCCGGTGCCATGCCCACTGCTCTGGTCATGCTAATTTTTTGTCCGACTAATCACATGAACAACATATTGGCTCACGCAAGGTGCCAAGGCTCCCGTTATTACAGTACTCCAGATATATTACATTGATCTAATCCCGCGCTTTTTTGTCCGTCATTTCACATTAGTAATAGATGACCTCGGCTAAATGTGTAAAGCTATGGCTGTATACTTGAGATGTATGACATTTAATATCAACATTGTATGTGAGGTACCATGCACACTTATCCGATTCCGCCCTTTTTTGGCGTGGCGACTAATAACATAAATTTTCAAAGCTCTCCCTGTCATAGTTCTCAATATATATGATATCAAAAATTCACTTTTTCTGAGAGGTGCACGCCCTAATCACCTAGCGATATGAAATATACCTTACGACCTATTCTCATACCTACCAAATGCACATAAAGAAATTCATAACAATCGATCAAGCCGTTTCGGAGGAGTACGATCACAAACACAGTGACACGCGAATTTTATATATATATGTATATAGTTATAAGCAAAAAAAAAATAATATGATTAGTTACCTATTTTTTTTATATTCTACACTGGAACAAATTGCTTAAAAAATGTGTGTTTTTTGGAAAACTGAAAATCGGGGGTTATATCTTTGAGGGTTTATATCTTCTAAACTAAAAATCTGATTTTATCGAAGGTAGAAAATTTGTAGTCTTTAAACAATTTCCTATAAGATGAATTTATTAAAAATATCATAAGCGCACATGAAATTTTGATTTTTGCGACCTCATTTGTTCTAGGGGCAGAACGTGTTTCTTCAAAAAATGGTAAATGGATATCATTACCGCATTATGGCCAAGAATTCTTGTTTGAAAATATATATGACATTGATTCGCTCGAGACGTGGTTTCAACAGGATAGAGCTACGTGCCATGCGGCGACAGGAATCTTCGATTTATTGAAATCAAAATTTGGTGGTTAGCTGATTTCGAGAAATGGATCTGTCAATTGTCCTCCAAGGTCGCGCGATTTGATTATCACTTGTGGAGCTACGTGAAGCTATTGGTTTATTCTGATAAATCAGCAAGAATTGACGGCCTTGGAGGCCAACATTGCTCATCTTATTCTTGATATACGGCGAGCAATGCCCGAAAGAGTGGCTCAAAATTGGACGTCCAGAATACGCTTTGTCAAGAACAGCCATGGTGGCCATATGGCCGAGATCATTTCCAAGTGTTCATGCCAGGTATTGGTCATTCGGATAAAACAATTTTTTTATTAAAATTAAATTTTTTATTTTGTTAGTTTTATCGTCATTTTTCAGACATATTGCAATTACTACTGTAATTAATATGCAATTTTTTTAATTTTGTTTAAATGGTGCGTGGTGAAGAAGAAGAAAGCATATATTTCAAAAATTCATAACTGCACTGTATTCTTAATCGGAAAAAATTTTCATATAGAAACAATCTATTCAATTAAAACATAACAATTATCACAATGTTCAATAAATCGCTGATGAAGGCTGAAATGCCAGAAACCGGTCCGATTAAGAATACAGTGCAGTTATGAATTTTTGAAATATATGCTTTCTTCTTCTTCACCACGCACCATTTAAATTAAATTTTTTATGTTGTTTTAAAAAAAGCACCCTTTTTATATTCGCAATACATTAAAGCCCTCAATATAGAAAAAAAAATATTTTTACATTTTAAGATAAAAACACACAGTTTCTCTGGCCCCGGTGTTTGTCGTATTTTGTAGGCCTGTGTTAATCATTTTTTTTTTCTTATTGTGAATAAACTTAAACCTTTTACATCTGCCACAGTAAATGCCATTTTTTTAATAACAAAAAACAATTTGTATACTTAACACCAAACATCTCTTAATTTTCTGTCGATTGCGTTTCCATTACATTATCGAAATGGATAAAAAATCCGGCCGTCAGTCGAACGAAAACATATTGACAACATATCGTAAATTTAGATATCGTGAATTGACATACATTGCATCTCACACCGCATTACAATCCGTTTTTATATAACTGGCATCATTGAAAAAATATGTACTGAAAATCAGACATACGAACAATTATATCTTTTATTTATTCAGTTCCAATAACCAATAATATTTACATACATACATATATAAGAACCGCCAACATTTTTATCGAAATTTTTCATCGTAAACAGGTTTCACGCAGGTCATACATGACTTTCTACTCTTACTTTTCTAAAATTTGTGATGGCCAAAACCAAAAAGCCCTACCTTTTGTTATAGAAAAATAGGGTTGTATTCTAGACAATTTCAAGGTAGATTGAGAGCTGAAAACAAAAAGAGTATAAAGACAAAAATATTATTAAGAAAACGAAATTGAATTTAATGTGAAGTAAAATAATTATTAATTAATCTAATCACAATCTATAAATAGAAAATTATTTAAAAATCCGCATTAATAATAATAATTTATTTTTTTTGATATCAGTTTTGGCGAAAATGAATTAATAATCCTTAAAATTTAAATAAGTCCCAAATTAAAAAAAAAAAAAAATTAATTAAAATTTACGAATATCAGCAATATTATCATATTAGCATATTCCATATTATGGAATTTTGTGTATGAATTTATTTTTCAAATCATGTAGTTTAATGTAAACATTTTTATATGAAAACAATATATGAAAAACATATTGTGTTAACAAGTCATATAAGAACACCAGAAACAAATTACACTGTGCAACTAATTTTGGAACACATCATGAAATTAGACACAAAAAAGAGGATTGGCCAAATTGGTGTGAAAAACAAAGTAATGTCCTCTTCAATTTTATCATTTTCTTTACCATTTTTTATACCTTCCACTCCACTGTGCAGAGGGAATATATCAGTCTGTCATTACGTTTGCAACGCATCGAAAAATAAAATAACTTTTTTTTTGAAAATGCCATAAAAAAAACTACTGAATATTATCTCAAATTTCTTTTTTTATTTGAAAGTAGAATCCTTTCGGTTAATAATGGAAAATAATTTCATTCAAATGGCTGCCTCGGCTGGCCATGCAGTAGCCTACACGATCGGTCCAATTTTTAAGCACATTATCGATTGTGTGCAGCTGTATTTCACCAATGGCTTCACGAATATTGTCCTTTAAAGCGTCAATTGTCTCTGGCTTGTTGGCGTAATACTTATCTTTGAGGGCACCCCACAAATAATAGTCCAACGGTGTCGAATCGCAGCTCCGAGGTGGCCAAACGACATCAGCTCTGCGGCTGATAATGCGATCTTCAAAAACAGGGCGCAAAACATCGAGTGTAGCTTCGGCTGTGTGGCACGTAGCGCCGTCCTGTTGAAACCAAATGTTGCCAATATCCTCGTCTTCAATTTTTGTGAACAAAAATTCGTTCAACATGGCCCGATAACGATCGCCATTGACTGTAACGGCCACTGCTTGCACATTTTCGAAGAAAAATGGCCCAATTATGCCTCTGGACCAAAATCCGCACCAAAGAGTGACTCGTTTTGGGTGTATCGGCTTTTTAATGCATGCGTGAGTGTGTTCTGTGCCCCAAATGCGACAATTTTGCTTTTTTTTTTTTACATACCCGCCAAGATCAAAATGAGCTTCATCTGAAAAGATGATGTTTTTTTTGGCAAAATCGGCATCTTCTGTAAGTCGATCGCAGGCCCACTTAGCGAAGCGAAAACGCATTGGATGGTCAGTTGGCTTCAACTCCTGAACCAATTGGACTTTGCGTCATAGCAAGGTCTTTATGCAAAATTAGTCTCAATGATGCCTCCGAAATGTTCAATTCTTGAGAACGACGGTGAATTGACGTTGATGGCGCTTCACGCACACTTTCTGCCACAGCAGCAATATTCTCGGGTGTACGCACTGTTTTTGGCTTTTCACGCTTTGGTTTATCGATGAGGATGCCAGTTTCTTTCACTTTTTTCACAAGATAACGAACATACGGAGCTGACGGTGCTTCTCTTCTTCCAAAATTCGTACTCAATTTTCGCACACATTCTGCAACATTACCATGATTTTCAAAGTAATGTCGCAATATTTCCCAGCGTTGCTCAAGCATACGCGCCACCATATTCGTTCAGCGGAAGGATAAAACTAAGTATCTGTCAAATCAGACATGAGCTAGGTGTTACCGTTCACGAAATAAGCACTAGTTGGACAAAAAAAAACGTTAGATGGCGGACCCTTTATAGGGGGCGTTTCATATCAAATGATCCAACTTTTGAAACCAATGTCTTCCGATCGGAATGAAATATGCACCACGGTTAGTCCTATTGGATAATAGTTCAGACATAATTTTTCAACAAGATCGGTCTAGAACTCTCTGAGTTAGAGGGAGTGAAAATTTGACATTTTGACCAAACAGGTGTTTTTTTTCATCCATGTAACTTTTTACCTATTGTTCTTAGCAAAATTTGTCCCAAATAGTTCAGAGAGCTATTTCTTCAGTCTTTCCGGAAAAATAATTAAAAAAAAAAATTTTTTTTTTTGACTTTTTTTTGAAAAAAAAAACAATTTTTTTTTTTACTTATTTTCAAAAAAGAATTTTTCTTTTTTTTTTGCTCAAAAGAAAGCTCAGCTTTTCTCCTTTGAGAGGTTTTTGGTCGCTTAGTATGATGCGAGTGGGATATCTATCAAAAAAAATGTTTTTTAACTCAAGACAACGGTTTTTCAATTTTTAGCATATGCACTAATTTTAATTTTCTCATATTAGTGTTTCTAAAACCTTAAAAATAAAACGTATAGTGAGAAGCTAGACAAATTAACTTTCCGACGGTACGTAACATAACTAAATAAAATTTCATACCTTCGATACTGTAATACCCATAATATGTTAACCTAAGGAAAAAAAATCACTTTTTTTCTATAGGAAAGTTGAAAAATTATATTTTTTACTTATATGTGATAATAATTAAATTAATATATAATAATAATAATAATAATAATAATAATAATAATAATAATAATAATAATAATAATAATAATAATAATAATAATAATAATAATAATAATAATAATAATAATAATAATAATAATAATAATAACAATAATAATAATAATAATAATAATAATAATAATAATAATAATAATTATAATAATAATAACAAAAGTAAATAGATAAGAAATTTAATAAAGTTTAATCTTAATCACATTAGATTCATTTATATCATAACTATTTGTATACTTAATAATATTGTAGCTGATGAAGTATTTAAGATTTGTCACTTTTTAACAAGTATGAAAATTATAGTCGGTCTAGACCGACTATACGATACCCTATACCATGCGTTTAGAAACCCTATCTCTTAGGCCCAACTAACTGGACATTGAAAATAAGCAAAATCCAAATTTAAGTGGGATTTTTATTAATTTTTTTGGCTGCAGATATGAAAAAGTTCATATCGGATGCTATATCTATATGGGGACTAGGTCCAAAAATGGACCGATCCTGATCATGTTTGGTAAAGTCTCTTGTATTTTGCAAAAATATGTACAAACAAAATTTGAGAAGAATCAGTGCAATATTTTTGTTTTTTAATAGATTTAAGTGAAGATCGGGAAGCAGCTCTATATGGGGTCACAGGGATCATTTTTGGACTACTCATTAGTGGATGTAATGAACGCATACAAAGCCAATTTGAGTAAGATCTATATGACAATTTGGATCTTATGGCAATTTATGTCGATTTCATATGGGTAATTTGTATGGGGGCTAGGTCTGAACATGGACCGATTCTCACCAATTTCAATAGCTTTCATCCCATGGCCGATAAAAGCTTATATACCAAATTTCATCAAAATATATTCATATTTGCGACCTGCAGTTTGATTACAAGCTTTACATGGACACACAGACGGACGGACGGACGGACGGACGGACATTGTTAAATCAACTCGGAAAGTGATTCTGATTCGATCGGTATAATTAAGGATGGGTCTAGGTCAAATATTTTTGGTTGTTACAAACAGCAGCACAAAGTCATTATACCCAAACCACATAGTGGTATAGGGTGTAAAAATCCAGTTTTTCATCCAGCTTATCTGTCGCATTTATTTGCTGTTTTTTGGCTAATCATTTCTTGGCCTTACTAGGTTTAGCCGTTGATTTCGCTACCGGTTTTTTTTTTTTTTTTTGCCTTTGGAAAGAAATAGAATTGAGTAGAGGCAGAAAAGTTTTTCATCTTGAGTCTTGCATCGACGAGTGGTATAAACGCATGGTATTGAGCGCTGCCATCGATTGTTACTTCAGCATCGAATCTGCTCTTCAGTGTTTTCAATGTTTCCTCATGATCCTCTTTGCTACTAAAAACTATTTCAGTTCCTTTACAATAATTTTTTGCCCAATGGAATAAAGCAGTCGCATCTAAGATGCGATCTTGATGAGAGAACTGGAGGCTATACTTCGCTGCATTCTTTTGAGGTTTACTCCAATATCATCACTGCCACTCAGCTGGCATTCCAAAATCTTTTTTTATGAACTATAAGATTTTCAAAGCTACTTTTGATTTTAAAATATTGAAGAAACGTAGTATTCCTTCTCTACTGTAAATATAGTTTTAGATATTTTAGTACTTATTATCTTCTGGTAGTCATAAACTGCAACGGTATCATATTTTAAATCGTGGAATATGATTTCCGTACTTTTGTGTTCTAGCTTTGCATCTTTCATGTAGTAAATAACTACTGTGAATATAGTTGCTTGGTCGTTATTGAAGTGGAAAACTTGTAAGGCATCCTGAAGAACATATTTATAGTTTTCTGCGAAATCATATGAAATAAAGAATTCGCCAGACTTTAAATGTATCTTCAAATACTTGAAGAATGAACATTGCACCTTGACTAAAAAGTAATGGGTTCTCAAGTTAAGTAATCCTGAACACATTTCTTCCACGAAATCATCCACATTTAAAATTAAGGTTTTCAATGTGCATCTGTCAGTCTGAATCCAAGATTCAAATTTGACCTCCTCTGTACGTTCGCTATCAAAAGAGTTGATTAAATTTTCTTTGATGAATGTGATTTCCGGGCAATTTGGGAATTCACCTGAGTGGCAAGAAGTTGTTGCATTAGGACACATAATCAATTTAAGGCAATCGCGGCAATCGTGTAAATCTTCTGGCGAATCATCTGTTAAGTACTTTAAGTTAATTTCCTTCAAAATCAGTTTAATCAACAGCTGAACATAGTAACGCCGAGCAAAGATTGGCAAAAAAGCAGCAAATAAAGACGATAAATAAGCTGAATGAAAGACTGTGTATTTAAAAATTTAGCTACAATAAAATAATTAAAAAAATAGTTGAATTAGACATGGATCTATTAAATTTTATTAAATTATATATTTTTTTATTTTTATTATTATTATATATTAATTTAGTTATTACAGATAAACAAAAAAATAATTTTTCAACATTTCTATATTTTTTTTTCCTGAGATTAACACATTGCCGGTATTACAATAACTAGGGTAAGAAATTTTAGTTTGGTATGTTACATACTGTCGGAAAGGTTAATTTGTCTAGTTTCTCAGTATACGTTTTATTTTTTAGGTTTTAGAAACACTTACACACTAATAGGAAAGAATTCAAATTAGTGCATACGCAAAAAATTTAAAAACCGTTGTCTTGAGTTAAAAAAAATTGTTTTGATAGATATCCCACTCGCATGCCACTAAGCGACCAAAAAGCTCTTAAAAAACCTAAGCTTTCTTTTGAGCAAAAAAATTTTGGGTTTGCAAAAAAAACTAAAAAAATTTTTTTTCGAAAGACGGAAGAAATAGCTATCTAAAGTATTTGGGACAAAGTTTGCTAAGAACAATAGGTAAAAAGTTACATGGATGAGAAAAAAACACCTGCTTGGTCAAAATGTCAAGTTTTGACCCCCACTAACTCAGAGAGTTCCGTACCGATCTCCCTGAAAATTTGTGTCTAAACTATCATCCAATAGGAATAACCTTGGTGCAAATTTCATCCCTATCGGAAGAAATCGGTTTCAAAAGTTGGATCACTTGACATGAAACGCCCCATATATGTAGTATATATATTTTTAATCTTTATAACTACACGAGTCGATATAGCGATGTCCGTCTGTCTGTTGAAACAACGCTCATTCACAAAATAAACCACTTATCTGTGTTAAGTTATAGTAATATATTTTGCCATTATTTCGAGCAGGCCGGTATTGCGAATGAGGTAAATCAGGCATCATTGTGCCGAAATATGTCCAAAAATATGAAGACACCTCTAAAAAATTTTAAATATTCAGTGTGTTTGTTGTAATAATTTAGTATTAAGTTTATTTATCAAATTATCAAATTGTTGCTTTTAAAATATTTTATTTAAATTTGTTATAAATAGTGCAATAAGTCCAGGTATTATTGTAAATATAAAACCACTATGGAGGGTACTAAAGAATCGGCACGGCCGAATTTAACACTCTTACTTGGTTTACTGTGAATTAATATTCAAAAATATTTTTTTTCTTATGGGCTTCCATTGCTTAAAAGTAAATAGAGAAGCTCTCGATCACGTAGATACAATAAGAAATTTTTCTTAAGTTCAAAAATATTTTTTTTATAGTATTTAATAAAAATACAATTAAAAAAATTTAAGCAAACTATAAAATCTTAATAAGGAGAATAATTTTGACTTAGCTCAGTTCTGCGCAAAGATAATTTTATTATATTGTTCGAGGTTTCCCAGCAAACCTTCAATAAATTATTTTATCGAAGACCAAGCTGTAAATTTCAAAACATTTAAAAGGCATGACATTTTAAAACTTTTCGAAAATCTGAACCATTTACAACGCCTGAACGAAAACGAATTACATTAAGTTAAATCATAAAGCTCGATGAATGATTTTCGTATCTATTTACTTTCCTTGAGTTTGTTTTCGCTGAGTTATGGAAAAATGTGTGCTTTTAAACTTCATCTCATTTACCAACTGTTTTTAAACAATTTTACGATACAATGCTTAATGTTTAATGCAGGCAATAAAACTTTGTCCTGTGGCACCAAAGGTTTTTGAATAATATTTGCGTTTGCATTTTTGCTTACTTCTCTGTTCAACCACGTGAGTTACGACACCTCAATATTAACCCTAAGTATCGACACCTCAACATTAACCCTAAGTATCGACACCTCAACATAAAACAGCATCATTATTTTTTTATTATTATTATTATAATTATTATAACTATTAACATTACTAATTCTTATTAACATTATTTAATTCTGTTTGTTACAATTAATGAATTCATAGATTCATAGTGCTGCCCTTTAAAATCCCAAATAATTATGTTATTTATGGCACACTTAAAATTCTTAATTGTAACAAAGAGCAATGGTCTTTTTTCAAGCCATTTTCATTACATTGTTGCTACATATAAATTCTACTTAAAAATAAAACAACGAATCTTTTTCAAATCAGCAATACTGATTACTCAATCAATATTGACCATTCGTTTGCTTAAAATCTAAAACAAAGTTTTACATAGTTTTACTTTGTAGAATTTGTCTACAATTAAATATTTGACTATTAAAATCTAGACATTGTTGCAACATACAAGTTCTACTTGTAAACAGCACAACAAATTTCTTTGTTTGAGTTTTCTGACTTAACAGTTGTAACGATTGATTTTTTAAATATAAGAAATGATTTCTGGGAAAAGACACTCACTGTTGTTCCAGAGCTTGAATTGAAAATTAAAAAATTATATTAAAAAGTTCTAATAAAATATTTTAATAAGAAATTTTTGAACGAAAAATCTTAAATTTAAGAAATAATCGTGTTAATATTTAAAGTAAAGAAAACTGAAAATAAAATTAATTGTTAAAATAAAATCTATAATAAACAGTGTGAAACAAAAAGATCGTTTAAATTTGAACCTCCACAACACGTAGATATGTAACTCGTGCGGTTTGATTGTCTTTTGATCGTCTTTATATCTAGAGTCCCCGTCACATATAAAACACATACGTTTATACTCCACGTTTTTAAGATCAGTTTTTAAAATATCATAGTTTTCTTTTGCTTCAATACTGTAGGCAATAGGATTCGATGGTTTTAAGTTGCCTTGATGAAGCATTACTTCTTTTAAACTTGCTTTAGAGCTGTCGATCAAATGGATCTACTCAACTGCACTGTATTGAATGTCCATTTCATTCATAAGTTTATCGATATACATGCAGTATGAAGATATCATCTCTTCATTCACCACAAAACATTATTGTTGAGTTACTTGGCGATATCTTAACGCTGTCATTTTTTTTCCAGGTGCCAACAGATGAATCTCATTGAAAAACTGAGCTAGAACTTCTATTCTTATACCCTACACCACTAAGTGGTTTGGGTATAATGACTTTGTGCTGCTGTTTGTAACTACCAAAAATATTTGACCTAGACCCATCTTTTATTATACCGATCGACTCAGAATCATTTTTTGAGTCGATTTAGCAATGTCCGTCCGTCCGTCCATCCGTCCGTCCGTCCGTCTATGTCCATGTAAAGCTTGTAATCAAACTACAGGTCGCAAATATGAATATATTTTAATGAAACTTTGTATATAAGCTTTTATCAGCCACGGGGTGAACGCTATTGAAATTGGTGAAATTCGGTCCATGTTCAGACCTAGCCCCCATACAAATGACCCTATGAAACCGACATGAAGTGCCATAAGATCAAAATTATAATATATATCTCAGTCAAATTGGAGTTGTATGTGTTTATTATATCCATTAATCAGTAGTCCAAAAATAATCCCTATAGAAATATTCTTAGTCATAGGCCCCATATAAACTGCTTCCCGATCTTCACTTAAATCTATCAAAAAACAAAAATATTGCACAGGTTTTTCTCAAATTTGGTTTGTATATATTTTTTCAACATATAAGTGACTCTACCAAATATGGTCAAGATCGGTCCATTTTTCGACCTAGTCCCCATACATATACAGCACCCGCAATGAACTTTTTCATATTTGCAGCAAAAAAGTTAATAACAATGCAACTCAAATTTGGTTTATTCTTATTTTCGATATCGAATTAGTTGGACCGAAGATATAGGGTCTCTAAACCATGGTATAGGGTATCACATGGTGGGTCTAGACCGACTATCATTTTCTTACTTGTTTAGCAATGAAATCTAATTATTATTTTTTTTTTTTTTTTTTTTTGAGAAACTCAAATTGGCGCAAGTGGTCAGTTTCCAGAGTTATATCCGATGAACCATCCGAACTAAGAAGGGTTGATATTGGTACATTTTTTTCGGAGTGTGGTAGTGGAATATGAGCACTTCTCTTTGATATCATTCTGTTCATACCTTGAAAGGAATTCGGAGACGCATAACAATTTGTTTTTTTATGGGTGATACGATCAGTGCAGATCACTGGTATACTCTATGATGATGATTAATTTTGTAATATAAACTCATAGTAAAAAAATAGTAAAAATATGACAAGAATCAAGAAGACATAACTTTGTTTTTCGCTCCAACTTCGTCAAACCCCTTTTGGATTTTGTTTTCCTAATGTTTTTTTTTTTTTTTTTTTTGAATATTGTGTTTGAAATTAACAGTTGATAGCTTATACCATATTGAAATAAAAGGAAATATTTTGGTGAGATAATAGTGGTAAATTACGTTATTCATATTTAAATTCAAATATATGTTTGGTTTTTCTTTTGATTTATTTAGCAATTTAATTTTATTTTAAAGGATTTTTCTGTGCTAATAAAAAAATTAACAGAAGTTGAAATCAATATTGCGATATTGTTTGATTTTAAATATTTTTATATGAATAATAGGCTTATAACAGATTCACCTCGACGACTTCAATCAAGTCTGAAGTCTAACGGTTTTTTGGGTAAATTTCATAAAAGAAATATATATAGCATAATTTCGTAAATATAAAACAAGTAAGAAAATAGTAGTCGGTCTAGACCGACTATACGATATCCTATACCATGCGTTTAGAGACGCTATCTCTCAGGCCCAACTAACTGGATATAGAAAATAAGCATAAATCAAATTTGAGTGGGATTTTTATTAATTTTTTTGGCTGAAGATATGAAAAAGTTCATATCGGATGATATATCTATATGGGGACTAGGCACAAAAATGGACCGATCCTGACCATGTTTGGTAAATTCTCTTGTATTTTGCAAAAATATATACAAACAAAATTTGAGAAGAATCAGTGCAATATTTTTGTTTTTAGATAGATTTATGTAGGTGAATATCGGGAAGCAGCTCTATATGGGGCATATGACTAAGATTTGTCACATAGGGATCATTTTTGGACTACTGATTAATGGATGTAAGAAACACATACAAACCCAATTTGACTAAGATTTATATGATAATTTGGATTTTATGGCAATTTATGTTGATTTGATAGGGGTCATTTGTATGGGGGCTAGGTCTGAACATGGACCGATTCTCACCAATTTCAATAGCATTCATCCTGTGGCCGAAAAAATTTCATCAAAATATATTCATATTTGCGAAGTGCAATTTGATTACAAGCTTTACATGGACACACAGACGGACGGACGGACGGACGGACATCGTTAAATCGTATCAGATAGTGATTCTGATTCGATCGGTATAATAAAAGATGGGTCTAGGTCAAATATTTTTGGTAGTTACAAACAGCAGCACAAAGTCGTTATACCCAAACCATATAGTGGTATAGAGTATAAAAACAATGATGCTTAAAAGAATTACTTCATAGAACGCCAATGAAATTCATTATTTAACGCTGCCGGAGTCATAATACTACCCAAAGTTTGATCCCTTTAAGCCTATTTTAAGACCTTAGAAGTCATACGATAATTCAAAAAAAAAAAAAGAATCGAATGATTCTTGGCTACAAATTATTAATATTAAAAAAGGAAATTTTAAAATAACTTTATTAAATACAAAAAAAAAAACAAAAATAATAAAATCAGAAATGAAACTAAAAATGGAACTACAATTTTTAATTTTTAATTTTTAGTTTTTAATTTTTAATTTTCAATTTTTTATATTCAATTTTAAATTCTTAATTTCTTATTTAATTTTTAATTTTTAAATTTAAAATTTTCAATTTTCATTATTCATTTTTCATTTTTTATAATTCATTTTCCAATATTCATTTTTAATTTTTCATTTTCCATTTTTCATTTTCATTTCCCATATTCCATTTTTCATTTTTCGTTTTTATTTTTCATTTTCCATGAAACTAAAATTTTTAACTTTTAGTTTTTCTTTTCCCTATTTCCATTTTTCATGTTTTGTTTTTCATTTTTCATTTTCCAATTTTCATTTTCATTTTCATTTTTCATTTTTATTATTCATTTTTCGTTTTTAATTTTCCATTTTTCAATTTTCATTTTTAATTTTTCCTTTCCAATTTTAAAAATTTAATTTTTCAATTTCCAGTTTCCATTTTCCACTTTTCATTTTTCAATTTTCATTTTTCAGTTTTGTTTTTTCATTTTTCATTTTTCATATTTCATTTTCTATTTTCCATTTTCAATTTTCACTTTTAATTTTTCATTTTCCATTTTTAATTTTTCAATTTTCATTTTCCATTTTTCATTTTTTATTTTTCAGTTTTCAGATTTTATTTTTCAATTTTTAATTTTTCATTATTCATTTTCCATATTCCATTTTTCATTTTTCAATTTTCAAGTTTAATTTTTCATTTTTCATTTTCCATTTTCAATTTTTCATTTTTTGTTTCCCATATTTAGTTTTTCATTTTCCATTTTTCCTTTTTTATTTTTAATTTTCCATTTTTCTTTTTTCATTTTCCATTTTTCATTTTTCATTTTCCATTTTTCATTTTTTATTTTTCAATTTTCATTTTCCATTTCCCGTTTTCATTTTTTAATTTTCATTTTCCATTTTTCATTTTTCGTTTTTAGTTTTTCATTTTCCATTTTCCTTTTTTCATTTTTAGGTTTTAATATTTAATTTTTGTTTTTTATTTTTAATTTCCATTAATTTTTAATTGCTTAGGCCAATGTGACACGTGCATTATTAATATACACGCAACCGTAATGACTTCAACAATACGAAGAATTGCAACGTATTCAACACATCTTAAGAAAAACAACAAACACACTGAACAATTGTATTTTTTCAAGAGTTTTTTCAAAATTTCATTCATCACTCATGACCCCTTTGACCGATTTTGATGATTTTAAATAGCAACTCCTTTAAGATGTTAATAAACGATTTTATACAAAAACGAACGGCCTAGCTTAGATATTGATGGCGTGATCGTGATTTTCACAGACAGACGGATAGACGGTCATCGCTATATGAACTTCCCTAGTTATAGTGATCAAGAAAATGTATGGTTTTGGGGTCTCTGGAATTTATTTCGATGCGTTACAAATGGAATGACAATCCTATAATATAGGTTTTCTAGAATAACCGCGTATGTCATAAAATCAAAATGTTGAGGGGAGCCAAAAAACGTTATAATTGAAATTATGGGCTCGATTTAAAAGTTTTTAGAGTTTTTTAGTTAACAGTCGTGTAGATATGGGCAATAAAAATTTTGAATCAAAAATCTGCAGAGGATAAGGGTCTAGAGAAAGACGAAAAAACAATATGTAAATAACACTTAAAGTGTGTGCAGATAATACAACTTATGTCGACAAACGTCATTTTCTTTGAAAAAGAAAACTACCAATGCAACCATCCATGTAGACGTAAGTTGTTGTTGCTTGAAAAATAGATTTTTTGTTCGTCAACAAAAAGTTAACGGAACTTAGGATGATAATATAACAACGTATCAAGAATAATAATGACAAAAAATAACAGAAATAAACACGCAAGTTTTTATAAGTGGTTATGAACTGAAAAATAATCCAAAATTATTTTGCATTTTTTTTCATTAATAACAACGTATGTAGCTATGTGTCATTTTCTGAGAAAATAATTTGTCAGCGATCAAATGTAGATTGACATACGTCGATAGTGTTGCAAATTAATTTAATACACATTTAAGTTACGTCGTTATTTAAAAAAAAGCTCAGAAATGGTCAATATTTTTTTTTTAATTTAACACGTGAAAAGAGCATTAAAAATTTATATATTTGAAATCGTTAACTCAAAACTGACAAAAATGGACATACGCGGTTATTCCAAAAACCACAGATATATCCCTCTGCCAGTAAAGTGTGGAGGGTATAAAAAGACTCGAAAATGATTAGCACTTACGCTTAGAAACTTTTTTATTGCAAATACATGCATGCGATTGAAATATTTTGATCGTTGTTTTGGGATAATACTTTATACAAATTCTTGACATGCTGTTGATTTTATTTATAACAGGACATTGTTTAACTATTTTTTAATCAAGTGTTCAATATTTGAATATTGTCAATTTTTGTTTATTAATATCAGTCGAATCAAAAAAACAAACAGGTAAACTCACAGGAAGCTTGTCAAGCCAACCAAATAATTAAAGTAATTTACATGACGACTCAAGTGATATTTGTTATTTTGACAGTAGTGAACAATAATTTAATTTGCGAGAAGGATTAGTCAGTGCAGTGAGTTTTCTATTTGTATACTGGAGAATTTTAACTGTATAAATTTATATGTTTCTTTTTAAGTAAATAAAATAATTCTGTAAATAATTTCTGTATATAAATAAATTTATTTGAATAATATACTTTAATTAAATATTTTAATTTTTGTAATGAAAACTATTAGAAATGCGATTGAAAAACGACTTGAAGAAAACTGGAAAATGGTTAAAATATTAATGGAAAATTACACAAAAATGAGCCGAAACTGAGCAGAAAAAGGGATAATAAAAGACTGTTCAAGATTAGTAACGGAATACTCTTCAAGGAGAAAAAATCTCGACAAAAGAGTCTCTCTTGATCAGAAAATTACCGCATTTATGATTGTTTTAATTCAGCGGTAGAGTCGTGTATGTGTGTATGTGTTAGTGTATGAATTTTGCAAGTTTGTGAATTTAGTACATGTTTGTACCCTATACCACTATGTGGTTAGGGTATAATGACTTTTGGGTAATGTTTGAAACTGCCAAAAATATTTAACCTAGACACATCTTTAATTATACCAGCATCACTTTCTGATTCGATTTAAACATTGTAAACTGCAGCTCGCAAATATAAATATATTTTGATGAAATTTGGTATGTAAGCTTTCAAAAGCAATAGAATGACGTCTGTTGAAAGTGCTGAAAAGCGGTGCATGTTCAAACCTAGTCCCCATTCAAATGACCCCTATGAGATCTACTTAAATATTTATAAGATCGAAATTATCATATAGATATTGGTAAAATTTGGTTTGTGTGTATTTATTACATCCAGTAATCAGTAGTCCAAAAATAAACACTAGATTTCTTAGTTATAGCCCCCATATAAAGCTTCTTCATGATGTTCACTTATATCTATCCAGCATAAAAATGAAAAGGAATACTTCCGCAGAAACAAAAAAATTGCTCTAGCATGTTTCTGAGACTCACCTAACAGCTCGTAGTTTTTTCTCAATACGAGTATACACATTGTATGACACTAAAAACACCAGAGACGGCTGTTTACCGCTCTGATCGCACAACCCCTCCTATGATCACAGCCCCGAAAAAATTTAAGAACGCACTGATGATAGCGATATACTATCGGTTCTTTTCTTTCTAAAAACCTATCGAGCTATATTATTGATGCCACATTAAGCTTTCTAGTATCAACACTCTTACAGTTTGCAAATACTTCACAGCCGTAAAGAAGGACAGGTAAAAGATAAGATTTTGCTAAAAGTCTTCTTATCTCAAATGACGTTGACAATTGGACAGCCCAAAGATTCCTTAACATCGCATGTACCTTTCCAACAACAGAGTTTATGTGATTTGTCCATCAAAGTTGAGTATTGGAAATTATTCCGAGATTTGTTGTACTTTGAACGAAAACAATATTTGTATCCCCAACTTTTATATTCTCGTCAAATTCTAGTGCTACGTTATTTCTCGATATGAGTATACATTTTGGCTTAGTTGGACTTAGACACAATCCATTAAACCTAGCTCAATTATTCATGTTTATTAAGTCGTTGTTAATAGATTCTATACAGTTGTCGACATTCGTACATTTAGCACTGGCATATAGTTGAACATCGTCTGCGTACATATGGATATCGAAGTTTTGGGGAACATTAGATATATCATTTATGTACATGCAGAAAAGTAAGGGCCCAAGTACTGAACCTTGTGGTACTCCTCTTTTAACATATAGTGCTTCAGATATTTTTCCATTGAGGGATACAGATTAATATCTGTCAGAGAGGTATGACCGGATAAGTGTGCAGATATAGAGAAATTGAAAAGTTTATCGAGCTTAGAAATAATTATCGCATTGTCGACGGTATCGAATGCTTTGCTATGATCCAAAAGCACACGAAAAGAGATCATGTTACAATCAAGTTTGCTTCTCAGATGTTCAATCACGTCGACCAATGCAGTAATACAACACCTACAATGTCTAAAACCAGACTGTCTTCTGATAGGAGACCAAGATGTTTGATATAATCATCCATTTGCCTGTGCATGGGGTTTTATAGAACTTTGGAAAGGAAAGAGAGAATTGCAATAGGATGAAATTCGTTGTTTGCTTAAGGAATTGGTATTATTTTGGAATGTTTCCACATATCTGTGAAGGTAGATTTCATAAGAGCTGTATTGAATATGTGCGTGAAAATAGGTAATAATTTAGGAAGATCTATTTTTATAAACTTGGGGTTTATTTCGTCTACACCAACAACGTTTGACTTAATTCTCGTTTTTTGTGGTACACATTAGACTGGCCCTTCGTTGTATGGGCGATTTTAAACTTGCTCCGAATCCCGCTCCCCGGGGCTCATTTTTTGAGGTCAATGGAAAAACTAATCCAGAAAAAATTTCAGCTCATTTGAAGAATTTTTGAGCTATCCCTGGCCCTTCAAAGTTTTGAATTTTTGGTATTTTTGCCAAAATTTTCCGTTGTAAACACCCTAGTGTATAAACTATAAACCCAAATACAAAATGGGTTTTTTTCCTACAAAGAAAATCAGAACAAGCTTAAGAAACTCAGCATAGTCGGCTCTGCTGTGTTTTTCGTTCAATTGGTCAATGCAAAAGCTCCCGATTTCGTCTGATATGTTCGACAAGTCGACATTATCATCATCCAAAGCCGTTTTATATTCAGCAACATCTAGTTCTTCTACAATAAAAGTAAAAGCATTGAAAAGTAATTAGTTTCAAGTTACATTGAAATACATGCTTCGTATATATTATACAACAAGAACATACCCCATTTAGCTTGAAATCTCTTGAATAAAAGCACATCCGGCGCAGATGTTGCCCCCATTTTTATATCAAAGACCGCTTTAACAACAATTTCATAAATATGATGACGACAGGCCAAAATCATCAAGCTTCGCCCGAGCCCCTGCTGAAGTAGCGTGCACGCGCCATTTAACCGTCCTGTATTCGATGCTGTTGTGTCGCAACAAATCGCTTGAATATTTTGTTCCAAACCCCATTCAGTAATAACATTAATTACCGCGGCCGATATCTGATGGCCAGTTCCATTTCGTATAGATGGGATGCCAAGCAGTTGATCGCCATTCTTATTGGAGACGATAACGGGAAGACGGTCAATCTTTGATTTTCCATGTATACTGGGTAATAATTTGCCATCAAAATGAACAGTGCATGGCATATCCGGATTCAATTTGTAATTATCTTTTATTTTGGTAGCAATTGATTCGCGTTGTAATTGTCGTACTCGCTGTAGAGTGGTCCGATTGATTATCAATTTTTGAACGTCGTGGCCTAGCGACTCAGCAACTGCGACCAGTAGATGAACAGCATATCTATCTGAGACCTTGCATTTATCGAGAGCAGACACAATTCTTTCATTGATAAAATTAAATGTGCCTCTTTTAGAAGATGGCACTGTATTCACAGCAAAGTCCACATCCATTTCGGAGTCGGTTTCAACAAGTTCGTTCATTTCAATAGTAGTATCATTTGAATCGATATCATCAAGATTACTTGTATCTGAAATAGATGCCAACTGTTCCTCCTCCCTTCTTCTCCGCTCTGCTTCAGCTTGTATGCGATCCAATCTTGCCTTCTCCTTTCGCATGGCGACTGTATCAATGCCTAATATGACGCCATGCCGACCCTTTCTTTGATTTATTAAAAATTGCTTGTCGGCTTTGTTAGTCATAACGCCCACGGCATTTGCTGCTGCGATATCGAACAATTCTTCCAACTTCTTTAGAAATGCCTTTTCACTCTTCTTGTGTGCTGCACTTTCGCGGCTTCTATGTTTAAATAATTTATGCCACTTACCATGCAACAATAACAATTTGTCAATGCACTTATCTTTGCGTTGTGCTGGAATGTAAGCTTTATCCCAAAAACCGCACGCCTCATTTACAACTATAGCTGCACTAGCACGCAACGAAAGTCTTTGGTCGTTATAGATACTGAATAAAAGCGATAAAACTTGCCCTTTGGATGGTAACTTAGCGCCTAATATTTGTGTACAAGGTTCACCGATTAAATAAACACGAGTTTTAGAACGAGTTGAAAACATTTTGAATAAAACTGTGCTGTTCAAAATAACGTAACAGCTGTACACTGCTATTGTGAATGAACATTAGAGTGGTGCAAATAAATGAAAATGATTTCTGAAGCCACGAATGGCCTTATTTTTTCCTTTGGATATGAAAATACCTCTTGTGAAATCTGGTGCCGATTGAATAAAGAAAAGTCGGCGCGGAAATCGATTGAAAATTGGATTTGAAAATACATGTCAAAAAAATGACTTTTTTAAGAAATATTTGGGTCATTTTGATCCCAAGTGCATAAAAGGATTAATTTTGAATTTTTTGTCTTTAGATATTTATAACTAACAATATTTTATAGTCAAGTCAAATTTAACTTATATATGAAGATAAACCAAGTAATTTCGTTATAAATTGATACTTAATCAAAAAAAGATAATCTTAAATAACAATTTTTTCTAAAAAACTGTTAAAAATTTCCGTTTTCCGCGCCGACTACTCTGTTATCAAATCTGCATCAAATTTCATACTATTATTTTTATATTCAAAGGAAAAAAATAAGCCCATTTGTGGGCTTTAGAACTCATTTTGAAAAATGGCCATACAAACGTGAACGACTCTAATGAACATATATAAATAGACAATTCACAATGAAATAAGGTACGTTCACGTTGACTATAACAGCAATACCTTTGTCATTTTTAATCAGAATTTAGAGATTTTGGGCATTTTGGAAAGGTAATAAAAGCGTCTTTGTAGGAAAAAAACCCATTTTGTATTTGGGTTTACAGTTTATACACTAGGGTGTTTACAACGGAAAATTTTGGCAAAAATACCAAAAATTCAAAACTTTGAAGGGCCAGGGATAGCTCAAAAATTCATCAAATGAGCTGAAATTTTTTCTGGATTAGTTTTTCCATTAACCTCAAAAAATGAGCCCCGGGGAGCGGGATTCGGAGCAACTTCAAAAATAAGGGCCAATCTAGTACACATTCATTGAAGATAGAAGTAATATTGTTTTGCAATAAAGTAACTTGATCACTAATATATCCATATTGTATATTAAATTCGATTGAAACTCTCAAGACATTTTCACACCAAATAGATCAAGTTCTATAGTGAAGTTACCTTCAATAACAGCCCAGCAAGAAGCAAATGCCCTACTCAGGTTTGCTAAGCGAAAGGGTAAAAAAGGCAATAATTGATTTAAACCCAAAGAAAGCACCAGGGATTGATAAGATCTGTAATAAGATGCTTATAAAACTACCCGTATAGCTTTAAGAATAATTATACCCTATACCACTATGTGGTTTGGGTATAATGACTTTGTGCTGCTGTTTGTAACTACCAAAAATATCTGACCTAGACCCATCTATAATTATACCGATCGAATCGGAATCACTATCTGATTCGATTTAACGATGTCCGTCCGTCCGTCTGTGTGTCCATGTAAAGTTTGTAATCAAATTGCAGGTCGCAAATATGAATAGATTTTGATGAAATTTGGTATATAAGCTTTTATCGGCCATAGGATGAATGCTGTTGAAATTGGAGAGAATCGGTCCATGTTCAGATCAGCCCCCATACAAATGACCTCTATGAAATCAACATAAATTGCCATAAGATCCAAATTATCATATAAATCTTAGTCAAATTGGGTTTGTATGTGTTTATTAGATCCATTAATCAGTAGTCCAAAAATGATCCCTATGGGACAACTCTTAGTCATAGGCCCCATATAGAGCTGCTTCCCGATATTCACTTAAATCTATCAAAAAACAAAAATATTGCACTGATTCTTTTCAAATTTTGTTTGTATATATCTTTGCAAAATACAAGAGACATTACCAAACATGGTCAGGATCGGTCCATTTTTGGGCCTAGTCCCCATATAGATATAGCAGCCAAAAAAATTAATAAAAATCCCACTCAAATTTGGTTTATGCTTATTTTCTATATCCAGTTAGTTGGGCCTGAGAGATAGGGTCTCTAAACGCATGGTATAGGGTATCGTACAGTCGGTCTAGACCGACTATAATTTTCTTACTTGTTTTCCATATTTTTAACGCTATCGTGCCCCTTGAATATTATCCCCAAGAATGGAAAGTTTCACAATGGTTTATAGTCTATCTACTCGTTCAGAAAAATATCAAAATTTTCAATTATTCCAACATATAAATTTGTTAAATATCATAACTTTAAATTGAGTTTTCGATATAATAACAAATTTAATTTTCGTTATAAAAGGAATATTGAATTTTGAAGTCCGATCGATCTAAAATTCGTACCTATTTAGTTTTTATTATATCTATTGAAAAGGTCTCACTTAGAGCCGAATTCAATTCGAACGAATATAAAAATCCTATTTAACGCCACTCCACTCTAATACTTACATATATTTTCAATTTGTTAAATGGCTGTAGAAAAAAACAATTTTACTATGTCAATACGTATTACTATTATTACTTTGGTACAATGCTTTATATCGCTAACAATTTACTTAAAGTATTATATAAGCTAGATTTTCAACTCCTATGAACACATATGAATATTCAAATACACATAAAGTGTGTACACGAATTTCATTTAGTTTAATTCTGTACCAACCATTAAAAAATTAAAAAAAAAAAAAAAACAATTTTAGTTTTCATAAGATTTCGCCGCATGACATATTCTACTTTTTATAACATCTATAATATTATTAGGCAAGGCGATTTCTTGTGACCGATGTAAGTTTGTCAGTTTAAATCCTATTTTGACCAAACAGCTCTCATTTGAAACCTATTTCTTTTTAGATGTTCACCAGATTTACAGATTTTTAAATTTTTTTGGAGTAAAATGCATTTAAAGTTGCTACTAATACATACATAAAATTATACCATGATGTATGTGTGTTTAATTGAAAAATAATTTTGGACTTAAGCCAAACCAAAAACGGCAATAAAAAGTGTTGAACTGTGAAGTGGCTAAAATTGCTTAGCATACGTTTAGGGTCTTATAAAATAATTTATTAAATAAAAAAATAAAATTTCCTAGAATTTGCACTCAAATTTCTAGGGCTGGGATAACGGAATAATAATTTCTAAAATATTGAAATGTATATAAAATATTTTTACGGCTCCTAAAAAATCTCTAAAAAAAAAAAATAAATCAAATGTTTAGCTCTAAAATTTCAAATAAACTATAAAAAATAACAAATCTATTTCTATTTCTCATATCAAATGTAACAAATTTAACTTGCACTATTAATCTTAAATTAAATAGGAAAAAAATTAATAAAAAAACAAGTAAGAAAATTATAGTCGGTCTAGACCGACTATATGATACCCTATACCATGGTTTAGAGACCCTATCTTTCGGTCCAACTACTTCGATATAGAAAATAAGCATAAACCAAATTTGAGTGGGATTTTTATTAATTTTTTTGGCTGCAGATATGAAAAAGTTCATATCGGATGCTATATCTATAAAGGGACTAGGTCCAAAAATGGACCGATCCTGATCATGTTTGGTAAAGTCTCTTGTATTTTGCAAAAATATGTACAAACAAAATTTGAGAAGAATCAGTGCAATATTTTTGTTTTTTAATAGATTTAAGTGAAGATCGGGAAGCAGCTCTATATGGGGTCAAAGGGATCATTTTTCGACTACTCATTAGTGGATGTAATGAATGCATAAAAACCCAATTTGAGTAAGATCTATATGACAATTTGGATCTTATGGCAATTTATGTCGATTTCATATGGGTAATTTGTATGGGGGCTAGGTCTGATCATGGACCGATTCTCACCAATTTCAATAGCGTTCATCGCATGGCCGATAAAAGCTTATATACCAATTTTCATCAAAATATATTCATATTTGCGACCTGCAGTTTGATTACAAGCTTTACATGGACACACAGACGGACGGACGGACGGACGGACGGACGGACGGACGGACGGACGGACGGACGGACGGACGGACATTGTTAAATCAACTCAGAAAGTGATTCTGATTCGATCGGTATAATTAAAGATGGGTCTAGGTCAAATATTTTTGGTTGTTACAAACAGCAGCACAAAGTCATTATACCCAAACCACATAGTGGTATAGGGTATAATAAAAATTAAAAATTAATAATTCCTTGAAAAAGACAAAAAAAATTCTAGTCGTTGGGAAACCTGTAATAAAAAGAGCAGTAAAAGTAACTAGAAAAATTGCCCAGAAATAATAATATTAAGCAGTTTCGTTACGTTAACAAATATTTCGTAGTCTACCTTTATTTTGTCTCAGTACTCTTACACGATGTAAATGTACACTGATTTCCCTACTTGTGTCAAGTTAACACATGCCATATATCACTAAACATTCACATTGATTCATTGATAAATGTTGACAATATATTCAATTGTTAAGTAATAGATTTTACATGTTTTCAAATGAAATGACATGTAAAAGCAAGATCGGCAACAAACGACTACCACATGCACACGAAAAGCGTGAATCCAATGTGTTACTTAAGCAATTGATTTGCGAAATTTATTCGTAACATTTATAATGGATGAATATGAATCAATAGTTTGTATTGTGAGCAAAATCAAGGTGTTGAATTGTTGAAGAGCTTTTGTTAGCGTTGCTTTTCGAACTTGAAACGTTTAAAATGTTTACCGATACGAAAATATTTCACTAAGATTTTTCTTTAAAGTGTTGATTTTTTTTTATCACAATAAAGAATGTTTAAGTAAACTTAATCACACGTGCATATTCTTTGAATAAAGAAAAAATTTTAGATATTCGTTTTGTAATTCCATGAAATATTTAGATGTCTCATAAAAGAAATTCACATTATTTGAAAAATTATGGTGGTAAAATTCCCAATACACATACACTAGCTAGAAAAAGTATTCGTACACCTAGAATTAAAACTGCTATACTACGAAAAAATAAGGGAAAAAATTAACCCAGATAAACCCATGTTTTACTCAGCGGGAAAAATTTATTTTTTTTTCTTTAATTTGCCTAAATATAGGTAAAAAAAACATTTGTAAACTTGAAACAAAAATTTTTTATTGAATTATGCGACTTTGGAGGAGTACTATATATAGGACGTTGGGTAGATAAGATATCAATAATTTACACATTAGAGTGATAATCAACGAAACACTTGGTGTGTACTCCTACATCGTATTTCAAGCATCTTGTAGTAGTTTTTTGATGGCAGAATGCACATCGTGTTTGACGATCTTGAACTACTACAAGGTGGTCAAGGCGGTCGTAGCGTAGATCAGACATCTGCGAGGTACTCGGACGACCTTTTTGATAATTGGAACACTTACGATTTTGCTTCAGTAGCATTGTAGCAATTACTCGCCTAAAAGTTGATCGAGTTGTCCTCCTTGTTGGCGAAGTAAGTGCCAGCTGTTTTGAACTGCCATATCGATGCAATGGACCACCAATAAAGTGTACCATTTGTTCCTCTAATTGAATATCTATAGAGACTTATGTTTTGATCTGAACAAAACTATTGAGTCTTTCTACGGAGAAATTATTGAACTCCAATCCGCCCTTTGCAACAACATACTCATTCACGAAAAAGATACTAGAGTCATTGACGCAAAAAAGTGCCTTTACTCTGAGATGTGCCTAAACTCTTTCCTTAGTGGCGTTAATGAACCACTAGGATCGAGAGTAAGGACAATGCAACCAACTTCACTGTCCACAGCACTATCCTGTTGCATAAAGGAACAGAATATTTCCTACCAAAGAGTTCCAACATCCAATGAAGGGTACTATTCCCAGTACATACCATATGATAACCCCTTTCACAGGGATCAAAAATACCAACCTCCGCGTAGACAACAACAGCCCCAACCGACTAACTGGAACCATAATTGGCAGCGGAATTACGATCGCAGGGATCAAAAATACCAACCTCCGAATAGACAACAACAGCCCCAACAGATTAATCAAAATTTTAGGAACCAATATCCTCCAAACAATTTCAGACACCAAAACATTCCACAAATAAAAGCGAGCCCTAGTCAGCAAACGCGGTTTGCTGGAAACCCAAATTTCAACTTCCATGAGACAATCTATTCCAACAATTACCAGCAATTGGATAAATATATCGATAACGACCCAAACAACTTCAACAGTGATCAAAATTCTCGCCAACGAGATATTTTTTTTGATAACCCCCATTTAAACGGACCAAGTACCCCCGATGATGATAAACGACAATTAGATGAACATTGCAATACTGAACCGACCAACATTGAGGAAACCCAAATTTTTTTTACCACAGCCTCGAACAACCAACCGGCTACATAGACCCACCGAAACATCCATCAACCTTACCCTACATAACAATACATCTACCTTCTGGCAAACCCCTTAAATTTCTTTTAGACACTGGAGCATCTTCGTCTTTTATAAACCCCGAATACATTTTACCTAAAGATCAAGTTAAATGTGACCCAATCACAATTACGACCGTTTTCAAAAGCTACCAAGTAAACAAACAAACAATAACATTTTCGGAATTTAATCAAACAGGATCATTCCAATTTCTCATTTTCAAGTTCCATAATTTCTTTGATGGCCTTTTGGGTATGGACACATTACTTTTGCTTAACGCCAAAATTGACCTCGTGAACAGAACCCTAATTACAGGTAATGCCATTAATAATATCAACCTTAAAACTAATCAATCAACTGGTATTCTAAATATACCAGCAAATTCGAAAATACTAGTAGAATTACCCATTAATAAGCAGAATGGCACTGTCTACATAAATTTCATTGAATTGAACCCTAAGCTTTTCGTTAGTCCAGGTTTGTACAATGTTAGACTCGGGCGTGGCTACGTCGAGATAACAAATTTCTCGCATGTAGACCAAACATTTTTATTAGAATCTCCATTGATCGCTGAGCAATACGATGCAACAAACTACATCGAACTAAACAATTTTAACGTTAGTTATAGTAATACTGAAACCACAAATGATCAGTCAACTCCATTGAATTTGAATAATCTATTAAGAACGGATCAACTCAATAGCGAAGAACGAAGAAAAATTGTAAAACTGTGTAGGAAATTTAGCGATCTTATTTACAAGGAGAACGAACCACTTTCATTTACTAACAAGATAAAACACAAAATAATTACCAACGACGACATTCCCATTTATACAAAATCATACAGATACCCATACGTACATAAACAGGAAATACAAACACAAATAAACAAGATGCTGGAACATAATATCATTCAGCATAGCTATTCACCCTGGAGCTCTCCAGTATGGATAGTTCCTAAAAAAACTGACATCCACGGTAATGAAAAATGGAGATTAGTGATCGACTATAGGAAACTCAACGACAAAACTATATCCGACAGATACCCAATACCAAATATATCTGAGATATTAGACAAACTTGGCAGATGCTTGTATTTCACTACATTAGATCTGGCCAGCGGTTTCCACCAAATCGAGATGGATCCTAGACACATACAAAAAACAGCCTTTACAGTGGAAAATGGTCACTATGAATTTACTAGGATGCCATTCGGTTTGAAAAATGCCCCAAGTACATTTCAGAGAGTAATGGATAACGTCTTAAAGGACCTAGTGGTAAAAATATGTCTCGTTTACCTTGACGATATCATCATTTACTCTACGTCCTTACAAGAACATTTGGAAAGCATAACTCAAGTGTTCGAGAGACTCAGAGAGGCTAATTTTAAAATTCAAATGGATAAGTGCAAGTTCCTCAGGAAGGAAATATCCTTTTTAGGGCATATCATAAATTCAGAAGGGATTAAACCAAACCCGGCAAAAATCGAAGCAATAAAAAACTTCCCAACACCTAGAACCCGTACCGAGATTAAAGCCTTCTTGGGACTTATTGATTATTACCGTAAGTTCATTAAAGATTTGGCCAAACTTACCAAACCCCTTACTCTATGTTTAAAAAAGGGCGCAACCATTACAATGAACCAAAACTACATCGAAGCATTCAAAACCTGTAAAGATTTATTAATGAACGACCCTATTCTCCAACACCCTGATTTCACTAAACCATTCATCCTTACAACGGACGCAAGTAACATCGCATTGGGAGCGGTCTTATCCCAAGGTCATATAGGAAGCGACAAACCAATTTGTTTCGCGAGTCGCACACTATCACAAACCGAATGTAACTACTCCACAATAGAGAAGGAGTTACTTGCTATAGTTTGGGCGGTCAAATATTTCCGTCCTTACTTTTTTGGAAGGAAATTCAAAATTTTTACGGACCACAAACCTCTTACCTGGGTGATGAACTTGAAAGAACCCAACTCCAAACTAGTAAGATGGAGGTTAAAATTGGAGGAATACGATTATAAAATTATCTATAAAAAAGGTAAACATAATACAAATGCTGACGCTCTCAGCCGCGTCAAAATAAATGAGTCATCAGAGGGAAACAATCAAGAACTTTTCAATAACACAAATACAATTCACAGTGCAGACGAAAACTTGGATGACGGTATCCCTATTTCCGAGAAACCTTTGAATGAATATAACCTACAAATCATTCTTGAAACAAAGGAAACAGGATCCCCAATGACCGTTGAGACTATTTCTAGAAATAAACAGAGAAGGGTTCTACGTAGGGAACTATTTAGCGAGGAAATCATGTTAGATATATTTAGAAAATACTTTTCTCCCAATAAACAAACAACCATTTACACAGATGACAACATCTTCTTAATAGTACAGGCAACATTCTCCAAATACTTTTCTCAAGCCAGGACATTCCGCCTTGTCAGGTGTACAGAAATTCTTGAGGACATAACAATGGAAGATAACCAGGAGAAAACAATTCGCGATTATCACGAACGCTCAAATCATAGGGGAATAAACGAAACACTGTTACATCTGAAAAGGAAATATTATTTTCCCAACATGAGGGACAAAATTACGAAAACCTTGAACAACTGCGAAAAATGTAAAACTCTTAAATACGAGCGAAATCCCCCCAAGCTAAAATTCGTAACCCCGGAAACCCCATTAAAACCCCTTGAAATACTCCACATCGATATTTACACCATAAACAATAGCCAAACCCTCACTGTTATCGATAAATGTTCCAAATTTGCCTGGGGATACACTCTCAGTTGCAGAAGTAGCATAACAGTCCTTAAAGCTTTCAAAAGTTACATTAGTACATATGGTATACCAAAAATGGTTGTCTGTGACCAAGGCTCTGAATTCGTTGCAAACATTTTTCAAGACTTTTGTAAGCAATTTCAAATTAAATTGCATATCACGTCCTTCCAACAAACCAGTAGCAATTCTCCAGTAGAAAGGTTACACTCCACTCTCACGGAAATATACCGATTAATTCTATCCAAGAGAAAGGAGAATAGACTCACAACAGAACATGAGGAGATACTTTTTGAAACGTTTATAACTTACAATAACGCAATTCACTCGACAACAAAACTCACACCATACGAACTCTTTTTCGGTCGACCATACACATTCATGAAAACATTGAACTTCTCAAACGAACATGACTATTTATCCAAACTGAATATCTTCCTTGACGAACTGTATCCGAAAATTCAGGAAAAAGTCCAAAGTGCAACGGAAACTAGAATCGAAAATGCGAACATTTCCAGACAGAATCCAGAAGACAACTCCGAAGGCCAAATTGTTTTCAGGAAGGAGGCAAAGCGAAATAAATTAACCCCAAGATTCTCCAAACAGATAGTTCATAAGAATAACAATATTACTATAATAACTAGAGGCAAAAAGAAAATACACAAATGTAGATTAAGAAAACAGACAAAATAATAAATAAATACAAAAACACTGTACTCGTGCTATACTAACACTAATTTATTTTTCCTACAGAACCTCTCCAACTCACACACAAATACTCGAAGTACACAACTTGACAACCAATCAGAATATCTTACCTCTACGATTGGGTCCTGCAAGATCCATTACTCATTTTAACAACCTTATACATATTATTAATCTTGAAAACTACAAAACTAATATTGACGATATTGAGACCACCCTTACACTTTTTGAGAAACATACATCCGAGACTAACATTGAAAAAGTAACTACACTAAAACTCAAAGAATTAAAGAATAAATTTTTAACGTTGTACCCGACTCAAAGACAAAAAAGAAGTTTGTTCAACGGGCTAGGTTCCGCGATTAAAATAATAACGGGTAACATGGACGCCAAAGACGCACAAACGATTAACGAACAAATAGCCAACGTATACACAAACCTTAACAACGTCACAAACACGCTCTCACACCAACACTCAATCAATTTTAAGATGATGGAAAGATTCAGGAACATTACAGCACACATCAACAATGAACAACACACAATAGCAAAATACATGACAAACACAGCCAACAAAATACAACACGAGGAAGACATTATTATTAGAACACAGTACCTAAATCAGGTTAACTTTAATATCGACTTATTAACAAATCACTTATCAAATATAGCCGAGGCAGTGGTTCTATCGAAACTCAATATAATTTCAAGATTTCTGCTTAGTCCAGAAGAACTTGATATTATTGAGCTTAAACTAAAAACCCAAAATATAAAAATCGAATCATTCGAAAACATTTATGAAATGCTAGGCATGCAAGCCTACTATAATAAATCAAATATTATATTTAACATACTTATACCTAATATTTCAAATGAAAATTATTTTTTATACCATATAATTCCTTTACCTATATGTGAAACAAAAATTGTAAAAACTGAACCATATATAACATTTAATGAAAATTCCACACAACATCACAAAGCACTTTGCCCCAAGATCGAAGGAACATATTATTGCAACAAGCCAACCAAACAAGAAGATACTGAAAACTCAATTTGTATTGGAAACCTAATGAACAACAAAGCAGCAAGCTGTCCTCTCAACGACGTGGGAAAAATAGAAACAGTCTATCAGGCTGAACCAAATTACATTCTTTTTATTAGTTCACCAGAAACACTAATAAATTCTACTTGCAGCACCAAAACTCTCAAGATAGAAGGGACTACTCTAATACATTTCCAACACTGTGATGTCTCAATAAACGGCATAACATATTACGATGATGCTGATACCTTCTGGGACCAAGTTCACATTCCCCCGTTACCGAACAGTAATGTATCTGCAAACTCCACAACTGAAGTTCTGAATCTAAGGAAACTAAAAGACTTAAATCTCCAAATGGACACCAAAGTCAACAAGCTCGAAGTAACGACAACAACAATACATTCAATCACAACTTCTACAACCCTAGTATGTACCATAATCGTCATCACTATACTCATCATAGTCATCAAACGGAAAAACAGCTACAAACATCTCCTACCCGATCTACAGTATATCGCTCCGACCCCAACAACATCATTGTGGCCGTCGCTCTATTTTAAGGGGGGAGGAGTTACGACACCCAGCACACCAACAACAACAACAACCATCACTACACTACCACCACCAAAACCACGGAGGGCATAATGCTGAGCAACGCATATTATACAATACACTTTAGTTCATTACCCATATCAATCATTACATTGTATCAATAAATATTTACAAATCAGTTCTGAGAATTCTTTAAACCACTTTAAATCCACTTAAATGGCAATTGCAACATGAACATAATAAGCAATTAATTTTAGGTCAAACTAAATTTTATTTATTCAAATTCTTGTTAATTATGGAATGTAATTTTTATTATCAACTAATTTTGTTTACCCAAATTCTTGGAAACTTTAGAATGCATTTTTATTTACTTTCATTACTTTCTTGTATTCCCTTTTTTTTGTTAAGTTAAGTTACTATAAGAACAATATCGAAAATAAAATCAGTTTGTGTTGAGTTCAGAAAAGAACAAGTTGTGTTTTCTTTTAAACCCTGATAGCTTACATATCATAACTCGCGTGTGCATGATCGAACACCATGTGGATGTTCTACATGTAGGACAATAGTCGCATCTGGGTTAACTAAGCTGATATATAATGTTTTTTTTTCTAATAAATTATAAAAAAATTTTTAAAAAAAGTAAAAAAAAAAACAAAAGGTTGTAAGAAAAAGTATTCGTACATTTGAAATATTATTAAAAAAGAAACTTAATTTACATTGAATATTGCTTACATTACTAACTTGTAGGATATCCTTTGCACTATGACTTCTGAGGGCCGATTTGGCATAGACTAAACAACTGTGAGTCATCCCATTTACTTATTTTATCCTACTCATTCAAAATTATATTTTTTTACCATTTCCTTTGAGCTTATTTTATGATCTCTAAGGTTACGACGGGGTGATTGGGGTGGTGATTGAAATTGATTTTTAGTATTGTAGAGCAACCACAGCTTGATAATTTGTGCGTATGTTTTGTATCTTCTCCAAGACCCAGCTGTTGTGTGCTTACTATCAGACAAACAAGTTTGTCTATCACTAAAATAAAACCGATATAACAGACCTGCATGCAGTTGTATAATTCGTGGTATTCTCCTAATTGAAAATAATTTTTCTGGTTTACAATTTTTTGCGTTGTTAACAAAAAAATTTAAGAAGAACACCATATAAAAAATGAAGCGAAATACCCAAAATTTTATTGAAATTTTTATTAATAATTTATTATTTTCATGCGGATCAATTCTTGAAATAAATGCGTCGATGTTTTTTGCTTTGGTTAAACATTTGATCATGAGCCTGGTTAATTTTTAACTAAAATTTTTATTAATATTTAAAATTTTCCGTTAAAAAGAGTCTTAGCTGGAAAGATACTGGCTAAATTTATACATTTATTTAACTTTGAGATGACGCTATTTGAAACACCGGATATTTCTCTTCGAAGCTAGATTTTTTCTGCAAGATTGCTAATTAATTATATTTTACTTGTTTATAACTTGTTATAATGATAAAATTGACATTACGTCTGGTTTCTATAAGATCTTGAATTCGAAGATTCCATCGTATATAATTTGGAATATGAATAACGTTAGGGCCCTGTTACACGTTTAATATATATTCCGATATTTTAATCGCGATCCACATGGCCTCCTATTGTGAAATCCATTAAAATGGATAGCGATCCATCAATATTATTGAATCGCGGTCAATATTATTGAACGTGTAACAGGGCCCTTATAGTATAAAGAGAGACTATAAAAAATAAGCAATATTCAATGAACTCCTTTCAAAAATATGTTAAGCAAAGCAGCATTGATAACTATATATATTTGTATCAATGTATATTCGAAGCATGAGAAGTTTCTTGTGAAAGTAAAGAAAGAAAGAAATGTGTGTTTATGCGTTATATTATATTTAGTGATTAGCGTTTAGAGGTGACTAATAATAGCACTTTGCTGAAGGTGGGACAACAATTTGCATTATAAGCTCTAGTTTTCATGGTATTGCGGTTAAAAAATTGTTTTGGAATCAAATAATCGCCTTTAATTATATATATTAACAAAATTAGAGCCTAAAAGTGCTGCTATAATTTTAATGAAAGTTACTTAATTCCTTTGAAATTTTATTGCTTCATAGATATATTAAAGCTCTCCCTAACTTTTTCGACGATGCTCTGCTCGGAGCCTCTAACCACTTCTGCAGCCGTTCCTAGTCCAGCAATGACACTAACTACGACAACCATTGGAAATTACACCCAATGTTCCGATTTTAGCCGTTTTCCGGCCAGTTCTAGCCATTATTTTTTATCTAGCCATAAAAAAATGGCCATAAAAAAATGGCTAGATTGTATCTAGTTCTAAAAGTCAGCCTTTTTTATTCTCGTCTAGCCATGTTTTTCTTAGTGTTCATTCTTATATTTTTTAACTTTTTATATTTAGATTTTACAATTTTTATTTTTAAATATTGTTTTCATGTATCATTTTGTAAATATATTAAAACTCAATTATGGTTGTCCATGACATAGTTGAAATTTAATGCATTTTTCACATGTGCTAATTTTAACAACCATGTATTAATAACGGAACAATGAAAATTTTCTTGCATATATGTACATACTTATATATTCAAACAAAAATAATCAAAGCGTCTAAATTAAAAAAAACCTGTGAAAAAATAACCCGTGTTATAAAGAAACAAATAAGAAAAAGTTTGAAATAAAGAAAACAGATATATAATTAATAAAAAAAACGGATTAAAATTATAAAACAAAATATATCTGTTTTGTTACAAATTTAAAAAAAATACGTGGTTAAGTTTAATAATATTTGTTATGTAGAATGCATATTTTGTAATGAAACATTGTTATATTTATATTTAAACTTTTGTTATTTTAGTTTTCCCAGAAAATAATGGCTCCACAATATCAGCAAAAGTTTAGACCGGAGTACAAAAGTCATAACGACTTAAAGACATGGATTACGGAGGATCCCAATGATCCATATAAAACACTATGCAAGTACTGCAAATACAGCCTTAATTGCCTTACAGCCTTACTGCAAATACAGCCTTAATCGAAAAAACAAAAGACTATAGCACTAAGTTTCCGGAAGCTTACATCAACACTTACAGTGGATCACTTAACGGATCTATGTAAGGTATGTTTTAAGGATACTTTGTATATAAAGCTTCATAGAAGTAAGTGCACCAACGTCATCAGGAACGAGCTATGGCCACATTTCCGTGAAGAGCTGAGGAATGATATAGGAGACTATAAATTCAGCCTTTTAATTCACGAGTCAACTGACATTTCAGTAACAAAATATTTAAGTACGCAATTTAAAAAAATTTAAATTTAATAATAAATTTTAATTTACATCTAGGTCTTGTTATTTTGTACTATATATAGTTCATATAAAAAATAGATTGTTTCCACATTTCTAACTGTAACGGACATTTAAATTGCACATGCCGATTTTATTTCCAAAACTATAGTTAATGAGCTTAAGTCGTATAACTTAGAAGTAAACAACTAAATTGGCATTGGAACAGTTAATGCCAATCTAATGGTTGGCCGACGTCGTTGTGTAAACGTGGAGTTAAAAAAACAGGATCCAAAACTTGTTTTGGTTAAATGCGTTTGTCACTCAATACAATTATCCGTCATTAGTTCTTGGAGAAACATTATGCCAAAATCTCTGGAATTTTTAATTCATGAAACATATAACTGGTTCTCAAAGAGTTATATTCGCGAAAAATCTTACAAGCATTTATATGAGGCTATAAATTCTGGATCTGTGAATATACTGAACATATATAGTTGTAGCATTTTCATTTAATACCAGCCCTCGAAATTCGTGCGCAAATTCTAGGAAATTTTATTTTTTCATTAAATAAAGACCCTAAAGGTATGCTAATCCATTATAGCCAATTCACAAATCAACACAAAAAAACTAACTCATTTTTATTACAAACACATTAACAAATTTAATGAACACACACACAGCATAGTATAATTATATGTATGTGTTAATGGCAACTTTAAATGCAATTACTCAAAATAAAGGAAAAAATTTAAAAATCTGTAAATCTGCAAAACGGCTAAAAAGAAATACCTTTCAAATAATATACGCTTGTTAAAAATCGAGATAAAACTGTAGAACAAAACATCTGTCACAAGAAATCGCCTAGCCTATTAATATTATAGATAACCTTTTCATTGAAAACAAGGCACCATTAAAAATAACAAACATATGCGACACACGTTGGCCTTCCATCGAGGTATTTTTTTCAAGAATCCTTTACCAATGGCTGGAGTTAAAGACATTTTTAATATTGCAAAAAACTACGAAAATTGCCACATGGCCGAAAAATGAAGTGATCTCTATGACGACACTCATTATTTGTATTTGCTATATTAGAAGCCGGTTTTAAATGACATTCAAGTGCTAAATAACAACTTTCAAAGTTCAAAATCAGATCCGACAAAGTTGTTGACAGATTTGGAATTTGTTATATCAATATTAAAAAAATATATGATTGTTGACGATAACATTGATATTTTGAATGATGAACTCGAAAACCATGTTGTTTCTAATTGAAACCTGGGATACAGTTTTGAAAACCACGTTAATATAACCAACATCACAAAAACATGTGTCAAGGAATTAATATCAAGGTATATACTTATAGTTTGAATATAAAAAAATATTAAGTAATAATTTGTCAACTTTATTACATAATTTTAATAGACTACCAGAAAATTTGGAAATTTTAAGACGAATAGACAGATTTTGTGTTGTAAAAGTACTTTGTGCAATGAAAGATAACTTCACTGATATTGTTAACAACTTTTGTAGTGGGTAAAGTTTAAACGAAAAAATTATCGAACAATATAACTGCATTAATTTAGTAAAATGGGTAAATATTAAAAACACCATTAAATTTTGGATAGAGGTTTCGTAGTTCCAGGATGCGGCTGGCAATAACCGCTTTAAGGAAATTTATAACTACGCAATTCAACTCTTATCCGTGGTCCAATGTAGAAAGGATTTTGAAAAATGGATGAATTTAGTAAAAACTAAATTAAGAAGTTGAATTCAAAATGACACTGTAAATGCCATATTGCAGGTTCGGTATGTATCTGTTTTTATCTGTTTTTACAATAAAAGTGACAATTTACTTCTTAGATATGGTTTTGTATTGGAAAATATTGTCATAATTATGAACGACCAAAGCAATGGTGAAGATTAATAGGAACAAATGGTGGTTATGAATAATCTGACGCTAATGTTGAAGTCTGTCCCGAAGTACCAATATTTAATCTTTTAAATTTAAATTTATTTAATTTCAATCGATATTTATGTAAAATAGTTTACACTGAATTAATAATAAACTATTTTTTAGTTTTTAAGACTGAAAGTAATAAAATATCAAATATTTTTCGATTTTTTAAAATTAATTTTAAAATTTAAACGGTATTTTAAAAATCTAGCCATTTTGATTTTGAAATTTAGCCATTTTTAATCTCCCAGATTTGGCAACAGTGGTTACACCTGATATTGAGACTGTCCTTTCTCAGGCAATTGTATCACCTCCGGTCATGGCGACTACGAAAGCTGTGAAAGCCCCGGGTTCGAAGTCCTTCTCAACCTTGGCTCCGATTAAAACGCCATCGTCCCCACTATGTAGAGTCTGCGAACGAGGTCACCCTCTGCGTTTCTGTCATTTGTTTGGGTTATGAGCGCCGCCTTCATATGGTGATACTTCATCGATACTGTTCAAGGTGATTGACCCATTCTCATAAGGCAAAATTGTGTTCTAGCACATAAAGGTGCCGGGGGTGGGCCTTAATAACAAAAGTGTCCAAACTCTTCGTCGCACCCACTAGAAATATGCGAATAGCAAAGAAAGTGAGAAATACAAAGTTTTGTGCGAGTCAAAAAACATTTAGAGGTGGCTCAACGGGAAATTGTGACTTTTTTTTTTAGATTTTACGAAAATTTCGTTCTATAGTTTAAATTTTCCGACAAATTGTTATAAAATTAAAAACCAGTATTAAATTATCTTTCCAAAAAGCTATAAAACTTCAAAATCGAAGAAAAACTCGGCAAGAAATAGCAAATGCCCCAGAACACTTTTGTGCCAAAAAAACTATGTAATGAAATTTGAGGATATGAAGTATTGTGTTATTACCACCTTCTTAACGTATTAAGCATTGAGACCGAAAATGGAAAATTTTTTTGATAAAATTTTGAAAACTCCTTTTTCAAGTTTTGAAAAATTTTCTTTAACAAAATTTAAAAAAATGATCTATCTCTCTAAGTTCTTGTTAAATGCATGCTGGAGATTAACTGCGTTAATTTTTGGGTAAATCCCTATGCCAGAATTTTTTTGACAAGGATTTTATTTTTGCGGATTTCGAGAAAAATGGGATTTTTGTAAGATATTCTGTAAATGTACTATTTCTAAATATTTTGTATCAAAAATTCATCACTTTTCTACTTTTAAATGTTATATTTTAACTTAATAGCCTAGGGGTTCGGAAAAAAATATTATGACCGCATTATCCCTTTTGGAATTGGTGACACATATGACCCCAATCTAAAAAAAAACAATTTATTCAAAATATTTTTTAAATGCTATCGAATTTTTAGATGCGGTGCTTAAAATATAATAACTAAATGTGTAGAACTTCCATTCCTAAAATTTGAGATAAATCCGAGAACGTTAACCCATTATTTGCCAAGGGCAGCTTTGGATTTTAATATATTTTTTAATAAAAATTACCTAAAACGAGTTTTTCTGTTAAACTCGATGAAACCACTATTTAGAATTTAAGAAAAACAGTTCGGTTAATTTTTGTTTATTTAACCCTTAAGTGCTCCTGGGATCAAAATAATCCATTGTGATATACCTATGGTGCAATTATCTGCTTATTGCTTGCGAATATAAATTAAAACAACTTTCAACCAATTTTGTTATAAAAACTATCTATATTTTCTAAATAAAATAACAAGACCCACAATGAAATATGAATATGAAAACACACTTGAAAGTTTCAATCGCGTTGAGCCACCTCTAAATGTTTTTTGATTGGGCCAAAACTTTGTATTCCCAGTTTTTTTGCTTTTCGCATATTTCTAGGGGGTGGCACCGAGAGTTTGAACACTTTTTTTTCTCCATATAATGAAGGGCCACCCTAGTGTGCCATGGTGACCACAATACATTATTGAACGCAAATTCAAAATTATGTGATTCCGATCACAAAAATCGTGTAAAAGGTGAGTCTCGCACATCGTCGTCTGTTTCTGAAGTTCGTTCCTTACCAATATGTCACGTTATAAATATCTAGCCTATGCTGCAAGTTCAGATAAGTATATCGATCGATTCCGGTACGTGCGGTTCTCGATCATTGTTGTAGTGCAAATGCCTCAAACACGGTTACCGGTGTCGAAGAAGGACAACGATCGGGTTTGTCGATTAACGATCACATTGTTATACCACACGAACCAACGGATTTCTATTACCGCTAACGTTACGAAGTCCGAGTCAATTCCAGATGTGATAAAGAAGCATTTCGTTGCGTTCCAACTTGCTGAACCCACCTTTAATCATTCCGGCTCGCATTAGTTTTAGGACCGGAGGTCAATCTACGGGTATTGAAAAAATGAATACAGGCGAGCTCGGGACTTACAATACACCATGGGTCATATCTGGCCCATCCACATTGTAGAGCTCTTACTGGCTCGATATGTAGAGTCCCTGCTGGCTCGGTTTGAATGTAATTCTTTGAATGTAACTTCAGTTTTGCATCGGGGTCCCTACTGGATTATGGAAAATTGTTGCGTTGAGGTCCCTACTGGCCAACTTACCTTTAAATGTTTCGAAAAAACCCTTCCATTTTTAAACTGAACTATACCTTATATTAAGTCAAACTAGCAGATTCCAGCCCTCGAAATTCGAGTGCAAATTCTAGGAATTTTTTTTTTTTCATTAAATAAAGACCCTAAGGTGTGCTAATCAATTATAGTCAATTAGCAAATCAACACAAAAAAAAACAAACTAATTTTTATTACAAACACATTAATAAATTTAATAAACACACACATAGCATTGTATAATTTTATGTATGTGTTAGTAGCAACTTTAAATGCAATTTACTCCAAATAAAGGAAAAATCTCTAAATCTGCAAAACGGCTAAAAAGAAATACCTTCCAAATAATATATGTTTGGTCAAAATCGGGATAAAACGGCAGAACAAAACATCGGTCACAAAAATCGCCTAGCCTATTAATATTATAATTAAGCTATTATAAAAAATATTTAATATTTATGTATTTAAAAGTAGTGTTGTTGCAACATACCTTGATGCTGCAAGATGGCTGGCAATTTTAAATTAAAAATTATTATTTTATTTATTATTTTTTAGCACATATGCCGTTGTTGGGTTAATCTGGAGTTAAAATCTATTAAATTCTTTTTTTTTTTATAAACACCGTTTAACTGAGCGTTTTCATAGATTTAACTATTAAAACCGTTAACGGTACTTAAATATTGTTTACCACCTTCGTTCTTTTACTTTTTGTGCCATAAAATCAAACGTTTTAGTACGTTCGTACAAATAACACACCATCCGTTGTGCATTTTTTAAAAAAGATAATATTGTATACCATAGGATGCCCTTTAATAAAAAAAGTTTTCCCACTCTCGGTCTCAACCCCTACAAATATGCGAACAGCAAAAAAAAAACTGCGAAATACAAAGTTCTGGGTCAATCAAAAAAAAATTTGGAGGTGGCTCAACTCGACTGAAATCGTGAATATTAAGATTTTTACCATTTCTTTACTTTGTTGGAACCGGAATTCCATTTACCAGCCCGCCTTGCCCAATTCACATTGCAAATAAATTATATTCTTTATGACCTATCAAAATGCCCAAAATCATAAAAAATAATATGACCCCATTAACTCTTTTGGACTTGGGGTCGTATGTGACCCCTAGTAAAAGACAATTTATTCAAAAAATTCATATCTTTTTAAGTGTTGTTGAATTTTTAGATGTGATGCTTAAAATATAATAACCAAATTTGCAGATCTTCTATGCTACAAATTTGGAATAAATGGAAGAACGCTAACCCATTCCTTGCCAAAGCCAATCTATGAACTTTGCCATATTAAAAAAAAAATAAAATACATAAAAATAATTTATTGTTCTAGTAAACTCCAAGAAACCCTTACTATGGATTGGGAAATCAAATTGTGTTATATTTTACGAAAACTTAGCCCTGTGTGTTGCTAGGGTTAAAATGATCAAACTTGACCAGTATTTGCAAAATATTTGAATTTTTTGACTTAATCGTCCCAAACCAGGTTGTGGTCTTTTGTGGCGCCAAGTCCAAATGGGTTAATGGCGTCAAACTATTTTTTTCCTAACCCATAGTTTTAACGATGAAAGAAACATTTTAAGGTAGAAAACTGATAAATTTCTGATACAAAGTATTTAGAAAGAGTACATCTACCACAGAAAATAAATTTTCCAATCGAATTGTTCAAAACTTTAATAACCGTATTTTCGATAGTAGCGATGTGATAAAGCATTTACTGTTACAACCACAGAATTTTATTCTTATTTAAATCGAAATTCGGGTACTAGCTTCATCGCAATTCGATTGGCAGTAAATTCGGTAACCACAATGAATCTGTTTTCTGTCTGTACTCAATATATCACAAAAATATAATTTTTCTCGAAATCCAAAAAAAAAAATGCTTGTAAAAAAAATTCTAGCGGAGGGATTTACTTAAAAATACACACAGTTTGGGTAAATTTATCTAAACCTTAAAGTGCCGGGTATATTTTTTTAAAGTGTGTTTAAGAAAATTTTTTAAAGCTTGAAGACGGATTTTTAAAAATTTTATGGTAATATGGTAATAAAACAATACTTCATATCTGAGTACTTATAGATATAGAGACAAAAAAAATTATGGCTTTAATCAATTTCTGAAAATTGAAAAAATTTCCGTAAAATTTCATTACCTCTTTTTATTTTTGGCACAAAAGTGGTCTGGGGCATTTGCTATTTCTTGTCGAATTTTTATAAGATTTGAGAGTTATATAGCTTTTTTAATTTAGTACTGATATCGATTCATATAATAGCTTGTCGAAAAACTAAAATTAGAAACTTAAAATCTAAAAAAAGTCATATTTTCTTCCATATAAACACACTTGAAATTTTCAATCGATTTCCGGCGCGACTTTTCTTTATCCGATTGTCCCCAAACTTCACATTTAATAGTTTTGTATAGAAAGCAAATAAGTTGGACCGCGACACTCCCCATAATCGCATTTTCATTCTTAAGGACCACTCTAAAAAACATTTATTATAAAAATAATTCGATTTGCTAAAAAGGGGCGAGTTTTGCAATTATCTTAATATATAACTTTATTATTGGTTGGCCGATTTTTATTTGGTATTTTAGATAGATAATTATAATAGGGCATTCTAGATAGGTAATAAACAACTTAATTTATATGCAATGTGAATTGGGCAAGGCAGGAGGATAAATGGAATTCCGGTTACAAAAAAATAAAAATATTGGTAAAAATCTTAATTTTTTACGATTTTAGTCGCGTTGAGCCACCTCTAATTTTTTTTTTTTTTTTTTGATTGACATAAAGCTGTTTTTTGCTATACGCATATTTCTAGAGGTTAAGACTTTAAATACGAACATATATAAAATAAAATAGAGATTTTTTTCTCTACTTACACCCCCCAACATATATTTCTTTTATTTTTATATATATATATATATTTTTTTTTTTTGGTACATACGCAATCATCAATTTTTATATAAAAAGTAAGAAATTATAGAAAATACTGGCCAAAAAAATATCTTGATTTTAAATGGTATTACAATTTAAAGTTTAAGTAATGGCGACAGTATTAAAAAATTTACAAGTTTAGTTTAAGCCACAGATGGAGATTACCAAAAATTTGGTACAGCTACATTTAACAGTCATACTTGTTCTATTTTTTATGACCAATAATGCTCCTACAGGGCTTTGGTTTGCGCTACTGAATAAAGGGTGTAAATGACAAAGGAACACCAAATTGAGTAAGACCTAAATATATCTATAAAATAATCTGAATCTTCTGGCAATTTAAGTCGATCTCATAGGGGCCATTTGTATATGGGCTATGTGCGAAGTATAGCCGATAAAAAATACATACAAATTTTCATACATGCGATCTATAGTTTGATTACAAAATTTATATGGGACACATACAGACAGACGAACTGACAGATATCGCTAAATCGACTAAATAAATAAATATTATAAGTTAATATCACAAAATCATTATAACCTGACCACAGAGTGGTATAGGGTGTACATAGGTAACTTTAATTTGTATATTTTTTATGTAAAAATTGTATTACCAAAATACTAAAAGTTCTTACTGCTGTGCACGTCAGCAACATTGATAATATCTCCTTTATTTGCTGGCTGATTGTTAAGTCGTGCATTAGTTTCTCTTTGAAATACATTCACATCCACATGCACTTTGTCTTACTATGAAGGAGAGCCAATATTTTATGTGACTGTGATTTTAGGTGAATAAACAAAATACAGAGAGAGAGGCCACAAATATGTAATGAAGAACACTAACGTTGAAACAATGTTTCAGTTTTAATATGCAGAAAATTAAACTTTAAAAACAAAATTCGTGACCTTCCATAATTTAGTAATCAAAGTTTAAGAACTAACACACTTCATAAGTAACGGAGTCAAACAAAGATGCTGTTTTTATACCCTATACTACTCTGTAGTCAGGGTATAATGACTTTGTGCTGCTGTTTGTAACTACCAAAAATATTTGACCCAGACCCATCTTTTATTATACCGATCGAATCAGAATCACTAACCGATTCGATTTAACGATGTCCGTCCGTCCGTCTGTGTGTCTATGTATAAGCTTTTGTCGGCTATGGGATGAACGCTATTGAAATTGGTGAGAATCGGTCCATGTTCAGACCTAGCGCCCATACAAATGGCCCCTATGAAATCAACATAAATTGCCATAAGATCCAAGTTATCATATAAATCTTAGTCAAATTGGGTGTATGTATTTATTACATCCATTAATCAGTAGTCCAAAAATTATCCCTATTGGACAACTCTTAGTCATATCCCCCTAATATGTTTTTATATAAAAGCAAAATGATTTTAATTTATTGAAGACAAAATGAAGGCACAATAATATTAACAATATTAGAAAATGTTCAATTGCTCAATATTCAATGTTATCATGATTTCAAATTATAAATAGTAAGTACAGTAAAACACTTTGATAAAACATATCATTTCCTCCTTGCCAATTTTGTTGTAATTAATGGAGAACTTCCAGCTGGTTGACGTTTCAATCGTATAGTTCTTCTTAACTGAGGTGGAGTTGTAGGTAAGTCATCTCTACTTGAACGAAGGGGTGGAGCTTGTTGTGAAGTTGAAGGCATTTCATCTAAGTTATCCAATATGTTGCGTGACGTAGTCGTCCCTCCTTCTAATGATGACGGTAGGGTTGAGAGTGGTGAAGTAACTGGAAAAGATTTCACTGTGGAAAATAAATTAGACATTTCAGAATGTGAATTAGAACAATTTTGTAATAAATATCGTGCAGTTTGATGAATATCAACTTATTCTGAATTCATTTTTGAAATTCGAAGTTGATTCTTATGCCTTCTTATAGTTTTGTCACCAATTTTAACAAAGTACGTTACATTCCCAAGACGTTTCACAATAGTTCCACGTAACCATTTTTCTCTCATTCCAAAATTCTTGCATATGACAATATCGTTAATCTTAAAATATTTCTGAACTGGCGAAGCATTAAAATCATTACTTGACGAAGTAAATGAAGGATTTAACAGTGGCAATAAATTACGAGGTTGGCGTCCATGAATAATTTCAGCCGGAGATTTACCATCTTTATTAGGTGTCGATCTGTAAGTAGTGAGATACGCTAAAACTGAAGTTTCCAAATCATTGCCGCTAGCTAATTGTTTATTTCAACAGGTTTTAAATGAGCGAACAAATCTTTCAGCTTGCCCATTAGATGCTGGATGAAATGGGGCAGTGGTTAAATGTTTAATTCCATTGATTTCACAGAATCGGTTAAATTCTTTTGACGTGAATGCTGTTCCGTTGTCCGTGATAATCGATTCAGGCAAACCTTGAATAGCAAATATGCTTTGTAAAGATTTAATTGTAGAAGCGGATGTGGCATTTCTGGTTTTTATTATGTATGGAAACTTCGAATATGAATCAACCACTATTAACCACATAAAATCTTTAAAAAGACCTGCATAATCCAAATGTATTCGCTGCCAAGGGGATGTAGATACCGGCCAAGAAGAAAATTTTTTTGGTGGATCAGAACTGTATACATTGCAGCATGACACGATGAAGCCATTTTAACAATGTCGTCGTCAATATTTGGCCACCAACAATAACGTCTACTTAATTGTTTCATACGAACAATTCCCCAATGACCTTGATGTACAGGTTGTAAAACCTTAACTTTAAGCGATTTTGGAATTACGATACGGTTATACTCTGTTTGTAGAGTTAAGACTCCATTACTTTGTGTTAAATTTAAACGATGGCGGAAATAAGGTATCAATTCCTTGTCCATTACTTGGTCGGGCCTACCATTCATTACATAATAATATACTTTACGTAAAATTTCATCTTTCTTTGAAAATTCAGCAACTTGTCTTGAATTCAGTGGAAAATTATCTATATGTTCGTCCATATGAACATCATTTATCTCGATGGACTGATCAAAATCTGAATCTCCTTTGTGAGGAAGCCTAGATAAGGCGTCCGTATTACCATGTTGTTTGGTATTTTTATACTGAATTTCATATGTGTATCCTGACAGTGTTAAAACCCACCTTTGTAGTCTATGTGCTGTTGTACTATGAACATCGATACGAGTGGCTTATGATCAGTGATCAGAATAAATTTACGACCATATAAATAGTCATGAAATTTTCGAACACCAAAAATAATAGAAAGAGCTTCCTTTTCGATCTGACTGTAATTTTTCTGATTATCTGATAAAGTCTTTGAGGCGTATGCAATTGGTCGTTCAGAACCATCAGGAAATATGTGCGAAATTACGGCTCCAATACCATATGAAGATGCATCCGTAGCTAAGACTAATGGCAAATTCTCGTCAAAATGTACAAGCTGTGCTAACTCTATCAGTTGCCTTTTTAATTCAATGAAAGCACGTTCTTGTTCATCAGCCCAAAAAAATTTTTGATTTTTCTTACGAAGCAAATTAAGACGACCACAGACAGATGAATAATTTTTTATAAAAGAGCAATAATAGATGACTTTTCCCATAAAAGATTGAAGTTCCACTATATTCTTTGGGCGTGGCAGATTTTTAATAGCTTCAGTTCCTGACTCTGAAGGATATATACCAGAATTACTAATGACATGTCCCAAATATTCAATGTTTCTTTGTAAAAAGGAACATTTTGAAAACCTACAACGAAGGCCACTAGCACTTAATCTTTGAAACAATAAACGTAGATTATATAGGTGTTCTTCTTCAGTTTCACCAGTACATATAATATCATCTAAGTAATTTACACATCCAGGAATTCCACTGATTGTTTGCTAAATTAATCGTTGAAAAATAGCTGGTGCGCTAGCTACACCAAATGGCTATCTTTCGTACTGAAAAAGTCCCAACGGGGTATTTACTACAAGAAGGGGTTTCGACTCATCATCCATTTCTATTTGTAGATACGCATCTGGCAAATCTATCTTAGAAAACAATTTACCTTTTTTAAGTTTGTGAAAAAGGTCACGAATTCGTGGAATTGGATACTGCTCTATATCCATTTGTGGATTAATAGTCACTTTGAAATCTGCGCATACACGAATCTTGTTGTTAGGTTTGGGGACAATAACTAGTGGTGATGCCCATTGGCTATACTTTACAGGTTTCCATATACCTAACTCGATTAATCGTTCTGCTTGTTTCTTAAACGAGTCATGAATAGAATATGGTATGGGTCTGGGTTTAAAAAATTTTGGTATAGCATCAGGTTTCATGTAAATATGGGCCTTCATAGTAGTACATAAACCTAGCTCATTTGAAAATAGTTCCTTAAATTCGTTACAGATGGTCTACAACCCAGAATTTTCTTCTACTCTGAAAATCTGAACTATCTTGAATTCATCATACCAATTTAAACCGAAAATATTACAACATTCGTTAGAATTTGCAACGATTAATTCTAAACGTCTATGTTCATCTTGTATATCAACATCAACTTCCAATGAACCCAAAACAGGAATTTGAGCACTTCCATAACCGAACAGTCTAACTGTTGTTGGTTTTAGAATTGGACTATTTAAGGATTTGTAGCTATCCAGACCAATAACTGAGCGCATCAACTTCCAATGAACCCAAAACAGGAATTTGAGCATTTCCATAACCGAACAGTCTAACTGTTGTTGGTTTTAGAATTGGATTATTTAAGGATTTGTAGCTATCCAGACCAATAACTGAGCGCATAGCACCGGTATCAAATTGAAATTTCATATCTTGATTATTTATTTTAATATATATTATCATTTTGTTCCCTGATCTAGAAATAACATTGTCATTGGCATCACATGATTTTGATTTTGATTTACATACCGGAGCGATGTGTCCTATCTTCTTGCAAATGAAACATTGCGCTTTTAAATACTTGCATGAACTCTTATCATGTTTCTTGAAACAACCACTACATGCTGGCCTATGAAGTTTTGGTTTAACAATATTAAAAAATTTTCAAATACTCAATATTCAATGTTATCATGATTTCAAATTATAAATAGTAAGTACAGTAAAACACTTTGATAAAACATATCACCCCCATATAACGCCGCTTCCCGATCTTCGCTTAAATCTATCAAAAAACAAAAATATTGCACAGATTTTTCTCAAATTTGGTTTGTATATATTTTTTCAAAATATAAGTGACTTTACCAAGTATGATCAGGATCGGTACATTTTTCGACCTAGGCCCCATATAAATATAGCATCCTATATGCACTTTTTCATATCTGCAGCCAAAAAAATTAATAACAATGCCACTCAAATTAGCTTTATGCTTACTTTCTATATCCACTTTGTTGGACCGAAGAGATAGGGTCTCTAAACCATGGTATAGGATAGCATATAGTCGGTCTAGACCGACTATAATTTTCTAACTTGTTTATTTTATACCTTATACTACTCTGTGGTCAGGGTATAATGAGTTTCTGCTGATGTCTGTTACTACTAAAACTATCTAACCTAGATAGTTGAACCGATCGGCTTTGAATCAGTTTCTGAGTCTGTGTGTCAATGTAAATTTTATAATCAAACGTCAGATCTTAAACATGAATACATTTTGATGAGATTTTGTATATGAGCTTTTTTCAGTCATATGGCTACAAAATCTTGTATGAGATCGATTTAAATTGCGTTAACAGTATAAAAACGGATTTATGTGCGCTTATTACACTCATAGGTTTGTAGCCCACATACAAAGTTGCTTCCCGATTTTCACCTAAATCTATAGAAAAAAAATATTGCATCTCATTTTCTCAAATTTGGTTTGTATATGTTTTGCGACAAATATTTGATTTCACTATATATGCTCATAATCGGTCCATTTTTCGACCTGGTCGCCATATCAAAATAGCATCCGATATGAACTATTTCAATTCTTCTGACAACAAATTCATAACAATCCATTCTAAAGGTATTGTATAGTCGGTGTATGCCAACTATAAATTTCTTTCTTGTTTTTGGTTTTATGTAAAAAAAAGTTAAGCAATTTCCCAAAACTTGCTTGCACAGAATGCAAAATGACATGGCAATTCTTGACAGAGATGCAATTTTGTCAATTTTAGTTTAATTTTTAGTTCCTACAACAAAGGAGATTTTAAACTCACAAATATATTGTTAGTAGGTAGAACACACTCAAAATATTTACACAGTAATTGAGTCTATTTCATTCAAAATATAATGTTTAATTGTTTTCAAAAGATTAAATGCTTTAAATTTACATACATTAATTATTTAGTCTTTCATTCAGTGTTTCAATTGGCTAATACCCTATAAGAATGTATGACTGACTAAGTTTTTATGCTAATTGTATAAACTTTAATAAGAAATGTTTAGTTTAGTTGAAAACTTTTAACAAACATACTTGTTTCGACCTAGCACATAATCGGAATAAATTGCTTTTACGTGGATTTAAACAACAATAATTCCTCAACGACATTAAAAATATTTAGACTATATATAGGTGATATTATATATTCATCTTGTATAAGATGTACCATGTCTAATCCCATAAATATTGACTAAACTAAGGATATTTAGAACTTGTGACATTTAAAAAAATTTCAAGAATCTCGCTATCATGCTTCACTTAAAAGAAAAGTATTTTTCATTTATTTGTAAAAAACAATAAACAAGTGTTGAAATAGCTGAACTAACTCGTTTTTATTTACTGACAAAATTTGAACTTCGAATCAGAAGAAATAGTAATTTGTCATTTGTACCCCTTTTTAAAAAAGTACCTATTTTTTAATTACCCTTTTTAAAACAAGTTTTTTAAGTACACTTCTTTTAAAAATTATCCTGTTTTTAATATACTTACATACATTCATTTTAGCATGTTAAGCAGAAAATTTTTTATAAAATAAATTTTATAAGTTTTTGTTAAAGTTTTTGACCATATATAATATTTTACACAGACACATCTCTTACACCAATCGGATATAAATTACTTTTTAGGTGATATAACGACGTTTTTCCGTCCGTCTGTCAGTACATGTAATCCTGGTATATAAATTTAAGGTCTCAATTATACAAACATATATTAAGACATCATTTGGTTTATTTTATCGGAATATTTTTGAGTCTATATATTTTTAAGTCGATCAAACGTTGGGTATTATAACGACGGCTGCGTTACATAATAAATTTCATTGATATACTATGAAGTGCTTATGGAACTTATAGGGATTCCACTTTAGTAGGAGTAAAATAATTAAAAGAAATTATTCACTTAAAATTTGACTGGTGTTCGCAATAAAAGTTTCAGTATCGGTAATAGCTTTATAGTGGTAGCCGTATCCATCTTTGGTTGTAATCTTGAGTTTAAGATGCTGGTGGATGGTATAAAAGATTCGGCACATCCGTATTTAACACCATTACTTGTATATAGAAACAGTCTGTCAAGAAAGTGCTTTAAGATAATAAAACTAATTGCTGATTTGGCTTTTAAGTTTAAAAATATAATCCTCCTGTTTTGTTTAGTATAAAGCTTCCTCCATTTATCGTCAATCAAAAAATTAACATTTTGACACTTACCCCTATCGAATTCAATGAAGTTTGTTGCAAATGTTGTCTGTGGCATAAAATTTTAACGCAATATACCTTTTGGAACGCGACTTGAAATTTGAACCCATTCTTATTTCTATCAGTAAGCGTCATGGTGGAGATTGAATTGGTTTTGAAGCACAATGTTAATCATTTAATTTGGCATGGCTAAAGTATAGAGAAGTGACGATTATCATCGACACGCATATTTTTTTTTTTAATTTCAGGTTATAAAAAGTTTCAAGCCGCAAACTAGGGATATAGTGCATTAAAATGTTGAGTCAATATTAGTAATGGCAGAGAAGACATTTGTGCCAAATTTCATTAAATTCCGAAGAGGTAAGAGAAATCGCTAAGGTGGCTTTATATGTTTTAACCTATAATTTTTTTATTTATCCCATAACAAAAGTAAATAAAACTAAACCCGTGTGGAGGTGTCAGTCTCCTATCGGGCGCGTCCCCAGGTGGCGGATAGGGGGGGTTAGGATACACCCTAATGGCTCTGATGCAACTGCTCACCGGCAGTTGTAGAAGATTATTATTAGAGAGCATCTTAACTTAAAGATCATCGTAGTCAGGTAAAAGCTCCCTTTGTAACTAAAGATTTTTTTACAAGAGGACGTTGACTTTCGGGGGTCATGCACTCCCCGCGGACCAAAAACTGGATAGGGATGGTTCCCGAAAAGAAACCAAAACATGGTTTAATATCTTCAAAAGATGAAAAAGTTACGGTGCAGGGCCTAAATAACCCAGTACCGGCGCCTAAGTATGGTGAGCAAGCGGGCCCAAAGTCTTTGAAATCAGTTAACTGAAGTCCATTATGGAGGTGGTTAACTTGGGAACAGAAGTTTGAGGAACAGAAGTTTGCAGAGGCAAAAAAGAAGACGAGGAATTCCATGCCAACCAGTACACAGTTGATCAATAACCCCAACCTGAAGAATAGATGTACCATCGGAAACTCAATCCAAAACAGAGGTTATTGGGACAACGTTAACTGGGAAATATGGTGCAAAAGGCAATCCTTCATTGCAAGTTCAAAACTCCTTCAAAGGTATTAGACAAGCAAGGAAGAGAAAAGAGATTGCACCATCAGACAAGGAACAATCGACTTCATATGCTAGTATGGCGAAAAAACCAGCAATGGACGAACTTTATTACGCCATTGCAGTTTTAAGTAGTCCCACCGGCAAAATCCCAACTGCCCAGAGAACAGCACTCGAAGAGGCATTTAATAAAAGGATCATGGAGTATGTTCCAGACGCTGATAAGATGCCCAAGAGATCCAAATAAATAGTTGCAAATTCTCCATGGACGTACTTATGCTACAACCTGCGTTCAACGCATGTGTACAAACCCTGGAGAAAATGGTGGAATGTATACCAGCTCCTTGGGACGGTGCCAAACTATCCCTCGTCAAAAAGGCAGACATTCCATACTTAACCAAAGCGTCCTTTTTCATCAAAGGTTGAGGCAGCAAGCTTGCTACCGAAGACATAATTAAGGTCTTGACCAAACCAAATAGAGGTCTGACAAATGGGAGATATTCCGCAGAGAGGAGGGCCAAGACGGCACTCTTTTCGTTGTGGGTATTGATCAGGAGTCAATGGCTAGCCCCAATACAACAAAAGGTAAAGCCTTCTTCGTATCAGCTGCAGTTTATTTTAAAGTGGGAAAAACTACCATTGGCTGGGAAAAGGCAACCGATAAGACCACAGCGGGTACTAGTGAGAGGACCTCCACTGACCCAACACCATCTATGTCAGACACAAAGGGAGAGTTAGAAATAGCTAACTCCCAAGTGGAACAACTATTAGCCGAACAATGATCATGCTCATGCAGATCAACCTCCATCGGAGCAAAACGGCTATTTTAACTCTGATGGAAAAACTACAAAAAGGTAAGTTACATATCATACTAGGAACCTTGGACCAAATTTTTTATGCTCAGAGAGGAACTCGACCGAGAACTTGTATTATTTGTCACAAAAATATAAATTATCTCTTTTCTCCAGACTTGTCGGAACTGAAAGAGATGGTAAGTACAGCTAGAACAACAAGGTAAGGAAATTCACCTAGGGTGCGATACGAATTCTGACCACAAGCATGTGGTAGTTCGAACTGTAACGAGAGGGGGGATGCTTTACTTAAATTCCTTAATGAAAATAACCTTTTTACCCTTAATACTGGGAACACGGCAACCTTTGTTAACAGATTAAGGGAGGAGGTTTTAGATATTTCAATTTGTTCAAAAAAATTTAGTGGACGATATCCAATATTGGCATGTCTCTAGCGAGCATTCCTTCACGGATCATCGATACATCTTATTTAATCAGATACAACCACCGCCTGAGCCCCTTAAGTTCAGGAATAAGGCTAAAATGGATTGGCCAAAATTTAGAAGAAATTTAATAGCCCGTCTAACTACTCCTCCCACAGTCCTAAGGAATGTTTAAGAGGTTGACAGGGAAGTAAATAGATTAACGAAGAGCCTATGGAGCCTTTCAAGGAATGTTGCCCACTCCGGGAAAGGAGATCTCCCCGAGTTAAACGCTGGCTGACAGGGGAATTGATAAAAACATGTACTATAATGGGATGACTTCCATGACAAACTCAGGGAATACAACAAAAAGATTCGAGTAGCCAAACGCAACTCCTAGAAACTTTTCTGTGAACAGGTTGATAGCGTAAATTACGTCTCGAAAATCAGAAATTCTTATCGAAAACCCATTCACAGCCTGAAAGTCTAGTCGATAAGCACGGGATTCGGGCGGAATAAATGGAACAATCCTTAAGAATATTGATGGAAACACACTTTCTTACCGAAGAACGTGGGCCAAATAGGAACCCAGAAATTGGTACCAATGTGTTCTAACAAAGTGGAACCAATGTGGAGCAGTAGCCGGGACACGATTGGGAATAATATGAAGGGCTTAATGAGGAACAATATCGAGAGGAAAGAAATTATAGAATATCCGAAAATATGGTAATTAATGCAATACAAAGCTTTGCCCCTTTTAAGGCGGCAGGCCCAGATGAAGTCTTTCCTGCTCTACTACAAAAAAGCGGGGACTTAATTGGTAATAGTCTGGCTGGCATATTATCTGCTTTCCTAAAATAAGTGTACACCCCCAGCGCATGGCAGGAGGATAAAGTGGTCATCATACCAAAGCCAGGAAAGGAAAGCTACGCGAATCCAAAGGCCTATCGACCGATAAGTCTTACATCCTTCCTACTCAAAACCATGGAGTAAATAGTCGATAACATGGTTAAATGGTTGTTGAAATTCAAATAGCACGCTTATTTAAAAGGACGCTCAGTGGAAACTGCGCTCTTCATGAAGTAGTTCACCACATCGAAAGATCTTTTGATCTCAAAATCTTCACCCTAGCTATATTCATTTATATAGAAAGAGCTTTTACCAATGTATCAACCAATACGCTACTCCAATCCCTAGAAAGATTCGACATTGACCTCCCGGTCTGGATCAGTCACATGCTAGGGAATAGATGGATAAGTTGCGAGGTTGGTGGCATTAAAATAAGAAACAAGGTTTGTTGTGGGACACCTCAAGGGTGGATTTTATCCCCCTTCTCTGGGTGACCACTATAGATAGTCTGCTAAGGACTCTAGCCAATAAGGCATCGAATGCACTCGAAATAGAATATGACTGGGCACAACCGAGGGGATTAAATGCGAACCCAGAGAAAACTGAAATATGCCTCTTTACGAAAATAATCGACTTTAATGAACCTCGCTTCCAGGGCAAAACGATTAGAATCACACAGACGGTGAAATACCTTGGGGTGATTCTCGATAAAAAAACTCACTTGGAAAAATCACATCGGGAGCAGGGTTGCGAAGGCTCATCGTGTATGGGCCATTTGCAGAAGGGCTGTAGGCTCAAAATAGGGTTTAAACCCGACATATTGGCTGTACACAAGCTTCGTTAGACCTATTCGAACCTACGCATCCATCGTCATATGGACATAATTGAACAGGAAATGTTACACTAAACCACTCCAAAAGATACACCGCCTCTGTTACATAGGAATCAGTGGTGCAATAAGCACTACATCAACGAGGGCTTTAGAGAATATTATATCTATACACCCAATCGAGATTAGAATTAAATATGAGGCAGTTCTGGCCATGTGACGACTACGGGTCACAGGGGAATATATCACCGACCACATGACCAGATACCTGACTATTTTAGACCAAATTCCGGGACTCAACACAGTGAATATTAGCTGTGATAGAATCGCGGAAGTGTCAACAGGTACACCCTGCAGTATACGGATCCCAGACATGGAAAGTTGGATGAACGGGAATATTCTCCAAAACCTTACTATACGGACGCCTCTAGTCTGCATGGTAAGACTGGGATAGGTTTCTACGATGAGGACCGTTCCACAAGGATATACCTCCGTCTTCCGGACCACAACTCTGTCTCTCAGGCTGAATTGGTAGCGATAAGGAATGTATTACGTCTATTACCGCACGGGATTCCGCAAGTCCCGGAGACGCGAAAATATTTACAGACAGTCTAGCGGCTATCAGAGCGATATCTGCGGACAAAACTAGATCAAGGACTATCCTCGAGTGTAAGCAGGAGATTTCAAACTTCTCCAGAAGAGGCAGACTGAAATCGTTTGGATCCCAGGACACAGTGGTATAATGGGAAATGAGATTGCTGACGAACTGGCCAGGAACGGCTCTTTCCTGGAAAAAGTAAATTTGGAAACCCCAATACCTTTCAAGTCTCTCAAATTGGAACTGGCAGACTGGGCGACCAGTTCGCATTTATCAATGTGGGAAGAGACTGACGTGCGTAGCAAGGGTCAGATATCTATCCAACAACATCTTACCAGGCCAGACGGGTCTTAGGGGGATAAGCTGGAAAATACTCAAGAGATTTGCTGATGAAACCGAATTTCTAAGTTAGTAGAGGAGTAGATAACCGGATGAACGGAGAGATGTGGAGCGCACAAAAAGCCGACCTACTGACATACTGGTGTATATCCGGACACAACGGATATGTGCTATGTGTATACATAGCTCCTCTTATCAACCTAACCTAACCTAAATAAAACTAAAAGTGCGCATGAATTACTTCAGAATATCATTGGCAATAAGTATTTTTACATCATATGAAAAAAAAATAAATAGAAAAAACAAAATAAAATAACTGGAACTTGGTTGGTATGGTCACCTTTGGCATTAATCATGGCTTGCTGTTTTTTATGGAATTAAGTTTCTGCATACTTCATTAAATTTTATTCCTTTCCTCTAAAATTCTTGTTTTCAAACCAGTATTCGTTTCGGTTTAGGTCTGAACTCTGGGCAAGTATATCCAACATTTTGCTACAGTTGCAGAGATGCCAAGGCCTTACCATATGCGCCTTAAGATTGGGTCATTATCTTGATAAAATTTGAAATGAGTCTTTCTATCAGCATAACATCTAAGGGTGTTTCTTTTTTCTTAGATAGAACTTACGAAAGAGTTTGTTGTCAAATGAACTGATTGTCCTAATTCACTTTGCAAATCAATCATTGATTCGCGCACCTTACAGACCACTTCGTGATTTTTATGGCACACATAATCATCCATCTGATCGTGCCATCCATCGTACTGTGGATGGATTTCATAACATACAATGTGCGTATTGGAGATAATATCGCCGCTGTAAGCGAAAGTGTGGAAGAAGATTCATATTTATCGATTCGTTGTCGGTCGCAGGAATTGCAGCTCTGTCTGTCTGTTAGGTGAAAAATTTCGCGCAAAGATTTTGGGATACACCTGTCTAAGATCAAGCCACAAGATCATCATATGTCTCATTCGTTCGCCGATATGTTAGTAAACAAAATTGCCATATATGAATTGTAACCAATCTACGAAAGACACTAAAGACTCTGTTACATTACGAAAAATGCACCATTTGGTGCGTTTTATAGAGACCTTATTTCTTGAAAAATAAATCCGAAGCTGGCGCTAAGGTCAATGGAGATCATAACCGCACCAGGATAAATGATTTTTTCTTTGAAGATATAGATTAACTTGATCCGGATGAGATGTGGTTTCAAGACTATGGCGCTACGTGCCATACGATAACTGCAACCATTGACTTATTGAAAGCAAAATTTTGCGATAAGTTGACTACAAGAAATGGACCCTCCAAGGTCGTGCGATTTGACACCTCTCGATTATTTGGTGTTTTTGAGGCCATCATTGTTCGTATTATTCGTGACATACGGCTAGCAATGCTCGAAAAACTCACCCAAAATTTGACGTTCAGAATGCGCTTTGTTAAGAACAGCCACGTTGGCCGTGGGCGAAAGTTTTCCGAAATTTCAGGATTGGAAATATATTTCTACTTTACAATGCTTTTTTCGTTTTTCGTCATATCCTATTGCGCTCACCATTATAGTGAAGCATCAAAATCGTTGCAACGCAATAGTCATCAGTCTAGGTAATGTGTATTGTAGCAGAAGACATTCTCTTTTCTCGTAAACAAAAGTTTTTCGAGCAACTTTTGACGAATACTCGTTCCTTTAAAAGACCTGTCTTACTATTTCATGGGAGACTACAACACTACCTCTATTTTTGACTTTACCTGCAGGATACCAATTAAATATCATCGAGTTTGCATCTACCTTTCTTCGTAAGCTGCGATATATACTCTCCGAAATTTAACCGGGACGCCCATTTGTATGAATGCTTCTGTTCGAGGTTACTTTCGTTTTCAGTGTGATTTGAAATATTGTCAACCGTTTGTATTGTTAAGTAAAAGACTTCGCATATTTTTTGCACTATTTTCCCGAGATTAACCTTTTTATGATCAAATCACAAATAATGGCGATTTCTTGTAACATATTCTACACCTTCAATTACCAAACGATTTGATAAAAAAAATATACAATTTGAATAGTATTTCTTTGCGGATGTTCGCCATACTTACAGATGTACATTTTTAAAATTGCTACTAAGACGTACATAAAACATATATTTAAAATTCAAATAAAAACAAGTAAGAAAATTAAAAATATAATATATATATATATGATACCCTATACCATGATTTTAGAGACCCTATCTCTTAGGCCCAACTAACTCGATATAGAAAATAAGCATAAACCAAATTTGAGTGGGATTTTTATTAATTTTTTTGGCTGCAGATATGAAAAATTTCATATCGGATGCTATATCTATATGGGGACTAGGCCCAAAAATGAAACGATCCTGACTATGTTTGGTAAAGTCTCTTGTATTTTGCAAAAATATATGCAAACAAAATTTGAGAAGAATCAGTACAATATTTTTGTTTTATGATAGATTTAAGTGAAAATCGGGAAGCAGCACTATATGGGGCCTATGACTAAGAGTTGTGCCAGGGATCATATTTAGAGTACTTCTTATTGGATGTAATATATACATGCAAACCCAATTTTACTAAGATTTGTATGATAATTTGGATCTTATGGCAATATATGTTGATTTCATAGGGGTCATTTGTATGGGGGCTAGGTCTGAACATGGACCGATTCTCACCAATTTCAATAGCGTTCATCCCATGGCCGACAAAAGATCAAATACCAAATTTCATCAAAATATATTCATATTTGCGACCTGCAGTTTGATTACAAGCTTTACATGGACACACAGACGGACGGACGGACGGACGGACGGACATCGTTAAATCGAATCAGATAGTGATTCTGATTCGATCGGTATAACTAAAGATGGGTGTAGGTCAAATATTTTTGGTTGTTACAAACAGCAGCACAAAGTCATTATACCCAAACCACATAGTGGTATAGGGTATAAAAACTACAAAATGCTGTGTGTGTGTTTATTAAATTCGTGTTGAATTGTGAATTGGCTAAAATTGATTAGCATACCTTTAGGCTCTTGTAAAATTATTTATGAATAAAAAAATCAAATTTTGTAGAATTTGCACTTGAGTTTCGAGGGCTGGGCCCCGCTAGTTTTTAAAACATAAGAAAATACTGTGATGTATTTTAAAGCTTACAATAACTGTATTTGTGTACTGAAGTACAGCTTAGGATTAGTAAAACTGGAGCACTACATGATCGAACAGCTGGTTTTCATTTTTGAATGTTTTAAAAATAATGAAAGTTTGGCGGCTATAGTTCGAAAATTTTTACAGAGTATAGTAGGAATATTGATCTAATTTCGTCAAAGAGAGCAACTGAAAAATTCAGGAACACTGCATCAATTGGTGACTTTAAAAACACTCATCATCCAAAAACAAACCGTTAAAAATCAGTATTCTGTTGGTGAAAATCCACGAACATCATTACGGCACTTTACAGCGTATACTCAGTGAAGATCTGAGTCTAAGCCTCCACGCCTATATGTTTTAATGGACACGCCTATATGTTTTACTGGCCATGCACAGCGAAAAATGGAATTACGAATGGATGCTTATAGTTGAAGCAAAATATTCCAAAGCAATGAAGTACATTTTCGCCTTGATGGTTTCGTTAAATATCGAAAATCAAATGCATCCACAAAGTGTTGCTGTTTGGTGCGGATTTTGGCCGGGAGGCATCATTATACCATACTTCTTGGAAAATGATGCAGTGACTGCGACTGGTGCTCGATATGGCGACATGACAGGAGAGCTCTTTCTGCATAAATTAAATGATTTTGATATGGCCGACAGTGCAGCCCGTGAATTGTTTAATAATAAAAAAGTTTAATATAAAAATTTATTATTTAGTAAACGAATTTAAATGGAAAACGAAGTAATTATAGAAATTAAAAAGGGTCTTTTTAAATTGCGTTGCTTATCAACTGAATGTGTGAAGGTAGCAAGTTCCAAAGACGAATTGAATTAATAAAAAACTGCCATTCAGATAAAGTCAAGGTTCGTATATTTAGCAAATCACAGAAACTAACTACATACATTTTTTTGAAACTGATGTTGTACTATCATATTTCTTCAGGCCGAACTCGAATAATCACAGCTCAAAAAACATCACATCCGTATAAAAAAGTTTGCATTATATATGTTTTTGCAAGTAATAATCGAATCTTAATCGGTGTAAAGTATTGTGTTTTCCACAAAGCATATGTTTTTCCAGCAGCTGTGTTTATGTAAGTATACTATAAAAAATTATACCAGATTCTTTGTTGTTCTTACAATCTCAATTGCTTGATTGTTTAGTATAACTTCCGGTCCAAAAGATGATTTCTTGGATTTTGGATTTATCAAGCAAAGACCATTTGATGAAACCCACATAAAAACACGATTTAAATCCTCGTTTAGCTTAATTAAGCAATCATCAGTATTTTGTTGTTATTACAACATCATCAGCATAGATATGAACACTACTGTACATTAGTTGCTTTGGTAAATTGTTGATGTAAATTGTAAAAAGTAGAGGACCAAAGACTGATCCTTGAGGAACACCTTTTGATAATGGCAGTGATCTGAATACGATCCTATAGGAAGGAAGCGATTAATCGAATGGACGACAAAGAAAACTTAAACAAAGTTTGCGTTTCATACAAAGATTTCCATGATTAACCATATCGAAGGCCCTAGAGTGATCTTATAAAACATGAAAAGACATAAAATCAGCATTAATATTACTCCTTATTTCCTCCGTTGTATCAGTAAATGCAGTTACGCAACTATGCCTAGCCCGATAACCTATTTATGTAATCATACTTTTGATAGAAATGGTTATATAGAAATAGTTCGGTACTCGTTATTAGATTTTGGTGTAGGAATTAGTTTCGCACTTCCAATTAAAAGGAAAACAAATAAGAAAATTAAAGTCGGTCTACACCGGCTATACGATACCCTAGACCATGCGTTTAGAGACCCTATCTCTCAAGCCCAACTAACTGGATATAGAAAATAAGCATAAACCAAATTTGAGTGGGATTTTTATAAATTTTTTTGGCTGCAGATATGAAAAAGTTCATATCGGATGCTATATCTATATGGTGACTTGGCCCAAAAATGGACCGATCCTGACCATGTTTGGTAAAATCTCTTATATTTTGCAAACAAAATTTGAAAAGAATCCGTGCAATATTTTTGTTTTTTGATAGATTTAAGTGAAGATCGGGAAGCAGCTCTATATGGGGCCCATGACTAAGAGTTGTGCCATAGGTATCATTCTTGGACTACTGAATAATGAATTTAATAAACACACACAAACCTAATTTGACTAAGATTTATATGATAATTTGGATCTTATGGCAATTTATGTCGATTTCATAGGGGTCATTTGTATGGGGGCTAGGTCTGAACATGGACTGACCTGCAGTTTGATTACAAGGTTTTCATGGACACACTGATGGACGAACGGACCGACATCGTTAAATCGAATCAGTTAGTGATTCTGATTCGATCGGTATAATAAAAGATGGGTCTAGGTCAAATATTTTTGGTAGTTACAATCAGCAGCACAAAGTCATTATACCCAAACCACATAGTGGTATGGGGTATAAATACGTTTGGTTATGATATTGTTGAATATGAATGTGATATATGGTAACAGCACAGGAAGAACAGCTTTTAAAATCTCTGGGTGAATATTATCAAATCCTACAGCATTTGACTTAACAGCTAGGCAAGTTCTTAATACATCATCCTATGTTACACAATTAAAACTATATAGTTGACTATGCTCAGTGATGGTTGATTATAAAAATTACTATTCAAAGGCACTCTTGGAAGTCATATGAAAGTTTCATTGCGTAATTCTATTTCCGTTGTGTCTATTAACCTTGGTTTTCCAATATCAATATCACGTATATTTTTCCATGTTTTTTTGGAACCAACTGCAGAGTTGAAGACGGATGAATAGTATGTTGGGTACGTTACAATATCCTTCATGTAGTGAATCAGTTTTGAAACGTTTCCAACAACTAAAAGCTCTATTTCTGTAAGCAATTGCTGATTTAATATTATTATTATTATATTATTACAGCTTTCACCGGAACCGTCTTATTGAAATTTTGTTAAAAATATGAATTTTATTTGTTATCAATAATAAAAAAAAAATCAATTAAATCTACAATATTTTTCTGTTATTATCGCATATCTAAATAGTAACAAAACCATAAAAAACTTATACAAACTTCCTGTTTTCTTATGTTATTTTCATACCTAAATTTTTGGAATGAATAAAAACATTTGATATTTCAGTCTCCTTCAATAATATCCGTATATTCAATACTGAACAACTTATAGATATGCACTAAACTATTTCAACACATGTGTACGCCAAAAGACAATAATGTATTCCACAAAATCAAAAACATACATAACCATACACCTACTCCCATACAAACGTTTAAAATATGTAGCAATGTGTGCATGCAAATATTTAAGTAGAATAACCCAGTCAGCATATTCGAGTCTTTGACTCCTCTGTGCAATTAAAACGATCTTCTATGCGCTCATTTTCAGATCATGAAAGACTCTTTTGTATGGATAAAATGGTACTCTACCACCGACTCTCCTTGAAGAGTCTTTTATGATTCTTCTTGAAGAGTCATTTATTACCGGCTTCTCTGATCAGTTCCGACTTATTTTCGAGTCATTTTCCGATCATATTTCTAATCCTTTGAATTACAAAATTTAAAATATTTATTTGGAGTATATTATTCAAATAAGTTTTCATATATATACTAGCAGATTCCAGCTCTCGAAATTCGAGTGCAAATTCTTGGACATTTTATTTTTTCATTTAATAAATTATCTTATAAAACAATTCATAATTCAACACTTTTTAAATATCGGTTGCAATATTGGTTTATTTCCAAAATTATTTTTCAATTCAACACAATTATTATTGCGAATGAAGAAATCCAACAAATTTTTTTTTTTTGTAAACACATAAACAAATTTAATAAACACACACATAGCATTGTACAATTTTATGTATGTGTTAGTAGCAACTTTAAATGAGCCGAACTCAAAAAAATGTAAAAATTTTAAAATCTGTAAATCTGAAGGATAGCTAAAAAGAAATATCTTTTAAATAAGATATGCCTGGTTAAAATTGGGAGATATCTGTGTAACAAATCATCGGTCACAAGAAATCGCCTTACCAATTAATATTATAGATTAACACAGAAAGTATTTACAGAGTTATTTTATTTATTTAAAAAGAAACATAAGTAAAATAACAAGTAAGAAAATTATAGTCGGTCTAGCCCGACGGACGGACGGACGGACGGACGGACCGACGGACATCGTTAAATCGAATCAGATAGTGATTCTGATTCGATCGGTATAATTAAAGATGGGTGTAGGTCAAATATTTTTGGTTGTTACAAACAGCAGCACAAAGTCATTATACCCAAACCACATAGTGGTATAGGGTATAATTATAAATGTTTGTTAAAAAATCCATTTGTACAATTAAGATTCTCCAAAAATACATATAGAAAAGTATTTCCACTTGTTAATCCTTCGCATAAATTTAATTCATTTTCTTCACTGTCAAAGTTATAGATATCACTCGTTTTTCGACTTCTTTCTGGCAAATCTATTTAAGGTTTTTTTTATTTGTTTTTGTTTGATTTTGTTTTTTTTTTCTGGAATAAATAGACTTTGTGTATATGTATGTATGTATAATTATGTTTTCTTAACCCATAAGAGCATACTGACCTTTTAAAATGGCGTTAACTTTTTTACACTTTACAACTAATTAGTTGAATGAAAATTAGAACAAAATTGGCCATGAATTTTGTCAATATTTCGTTTGTCGAAATAACACACATTCAATTGAAATTTTTTGTGGTTTGTGGTTTATTTTACGGAAAAAATGGACAATGCAATTAAAAAAAATCGTAAAACTCATGGAGGGTAAGTAAAAATTAAATAGTATTATATTTGCTTATTAAAAATTAATATTTTAAGTAGATATTAATTAAAATATATTTAATTAATAATTTCATGTAGCTAAAAGTTGCTGCAAAATTTTAGATTTTGCACAATACGTTTTTTTTGTCCATGGTCATATAAAGGACGCTATGCTCATAGTACAGTTTTTATCGATAAAATTTTACAGACTTACAGTAGCCGAAATTTTAGATGAATTGGATGTGATACAGATCAAGATTCTGATGAAAGTGATGATGAACACGAAGCAGACCTCAATCACGTTGGACGAGGATTGTTAAACAAAGAGTGTAAAATTCAACATGTTGGAAATGAGTCTGTTTCTTCTGATGAATGGGAGGAAAGCGACGATGAACCACTTGAAAAGTATGCACGAGCGACCCAAACAAAACATAATTGTTGGTCTGAAGCAAATCCTAGCTACGAAATAGAAACTAAATGTTAAAAAGCATTACCAAGCCCCGAAGCTCAATCCGCCAAAACTCCAACAGATTTTCTTCAACTGTTCTTTTCCCAGCAAATTTTAATTCACTGTGTAGAACAAACAAATTTGTACGCTCTTCAGAAAAACATTGATTTGGGAATGACTTTGGATGAAGTTAAAGTCTTTATTGGTGGTATGTTGTTGTCTGGATACGCAAAATATCCAAATAAACGTTTTTATTGGTCTGAAGAAGGTGACACTCCACACATACTTGTCAATAGCATGCATTTTAACAGACTCGTAAAAATTTTGAATAATTTTCATATAAATGATAACACCAAACTTCAGAGCAATGATCGCCTTTTCAAGATTAGACCATTAGTTGATCGTCTAAACCGATTTTTTTTAAAACATGGTGGATTAGATGAAACTCTTTGTATTGATGAGAACATGATCCCTTATTACGGAAAACACTTTACAAAGCAATATATTCGGGGTAAACCAATTAGATTTGAATTCAAGAATTGGGTACTTAATTCAAGTAATTGATATATGCTTCAATTTGATATATTTATATGGGTAAAAATGCTGATGTCGTGTCACAGGGTTTGGTATAGGTGGTGACAAAGTTGTTGAACTTCTTACAAAGGCAAATATACCAAACAATAAAGGATTCAAAGTAAGAAATTAAATTTATTTTAAACTAACAAAGAAATATATATATATATAGTTATTTTACCACAAAGGTTTTCATCGATAATTACTTTACATCAAGCAAGGGTATCTGCACATCTGGTACTATTAGAGATGGTCGTACTGAAAAGTGTCCACTTCGCTCCATTTCCGATATGAAAAAGCAAGAGAGAGGATCTAGCGATTTCCGTTTTTCAAGTAATGAAAATATTCTTCTTGTAAGGTGAAAGGATAACAATGTCGTCACTATTGGAACAAATTTCGATAACAACGAAATTGGATCATGCAGACGTTATGCAAGAGGCCAATGTGCGATGCAAATACCACAACCGAAATTATTTCACTGCTATAATCAAGGCATGGGTGGCGTGGATAAAATGGATCAGTTGGTGGCTGCATATAGATCTAGAATTAGACAGCGAAAGTGGTGGTGGCCAATATTTGCATTTTTATTGGATGCAGTAGTTGCAAATGCGTGGCTGCTTATGCGGAAACTTCAACCAAATGATCCAAATTCTGTTAGTTTGCTCAAATTTCGCCGCTTTATAGCTACCTCTTACCTTAAAACATATGGAGTTCCTTCTATGAGAGGTTCATCTAGAAATAATGTCAACACTGAGGTACGATACGATGATAGGAATCGTACTGAGGATTACTGCGATTTGCAAAAGCGATGTGCGTTTTGTGAAAAAAAAAAACAAATTATGTTTATATTAAATGTAATAGAGGTCTTCACCCAAAAGAATGATTAAAAATTTTTCATGCGACAAGTGTTCATAGCGCATTTTTCATGCGACAAGTGTTCATAACGAACACATTGTACTAAAACTCATGTTACCTGTTTTTTTTTAAATAAAGACTTCATAAAATGTTTAATTACGTTCTTTTATTCCATATTAACATAAAAAAAGTTTACAAAAGTTGCTGGGGATCCTCATGCTCTAATGGGTTAATGCTTTGCCTTAATTATTAAAATTATTGTTCAGGCAAAGACTCGTTTTGGAGAGGGACGCCAAACATTACTTCGTTGTATCGTGCAACAGTTTAATAGCACTTAATGTAGATGCACCAGATAGCTAGTCAAGTAGTCGTTGAACCGCTGTTGCCACTATTATTCTTTTGTTGTCATACCGATCCTGCAGCAGTTGCCAGGCAGCTTGATAATTCTATGATGTAACAGCGAGATGATTAATAAGGTTCGTTGATTCACTGATGACGTTGGTTTTTAGATACCACATTTTATGTGAGTCAGGCATCTGTTGCTCATGCATAAGTCGGAGAACGATGTCCACTTCATGTAATCACCATTCATGTCCAATTCATGTAATCACCATTAAATTTGGTAATGGTAATAGTGGGTAATGGTAGATCAGATGATCTAGCCATAGTTTCTGTGGTGGAGTGGTGGTGTTATCTATTAACCGTGATGAGCTGGATGATTGCGAAGCTTGTTTGAGGTGAACATATCTGCTCGAATCGAAACCCGCGATGTCCGGCTCGGGATATTTATTTAATACTTCATCATTAAGCCGTTCTAGTTGCTGCCATAGTTGGGTGATTGTGCCCTTTTTTACATCATAAGAAGACCTGCCTTCACCTGGTTGCAGATGAAGGCCAGCTGTCGAGTAAGAGCAGCCATTTTTGCAAGAGACCAACTGATCAGTTCATCGTGACCACCTGTGGCGACAGATGCATTAGCTGCATCTACTGTACCTTACTTGTGGCTGAGCTGTGTTCACAGTTTTGGAATCAGCGAGTTCTTTTCCACCAGATTCTAGGCTTTCAATACCAAGCTCAGGTTCCATGATCTCTATGTACTTTACTGGCAATGCCTGAATTCGAGTATAGTAGTCGGATGTGAAGTACTCATTGGATGTGTCTAGATCCTTTAAGCCCCGCAACTGATTATATGCAGTGTCAAACTCTGCCCACGCTGTTTTAATACGGGACAATCGATCCGGATAATAGATTGCTCTTTTCCGACTGGCTGAGTTTTGGTGAAATTTCGGACAATGGTGGCCATAGATTCCCCAGTTTCGTTCAGCTGGCGAAGAAGTTGCTTTGCTGCCTTTGCCATGGTAGTTTCGTTGATTCCTTTGGTCTGCTTGTGTTTGTCGCTTGTAGCTTGGGGTTGAAAGCTTGTTGATTGCGGCTGGACGCTTGTAGCTTGCGGTTGGACTTGTATATTGCGGCTGGGCGCTTTTCGCTTGCGGTGGACTTCGTATCCGAAGATTGCAAGTCCTGTCACGGTCGTTAATATGTTCAGCTAAGACTCGTTCATCTCGCTGAGCTTAATTTAAAGAAAGGATAACTTGGTATTTCACCAAGTTACTTGTTATTTATGGTTTAATTATTCAAGTGGTACACAAGGATAATACAACTAGGATTTTTGATTGAAGTTACCCAATTAGTACACAAGGATAACGTGAAGAAACAAAAAGGTAGATGTGGCCTCTTTAATTGACAAACTATTATTGTGTGTTTTATAAAATATTATTAATGGTGAGAAGTATGTATATAAAATTAAAAGTAAATAAAATAAAATAGCACACAAAACAAAAAAGCAACAAAAAATATGCATGCAAAACATTGTTCATTATTTTCCCATTGGTAGCCAAAATATTAATTTCATAATCGCGACTGCTAACTCATATCGGCACGTGTAACGTTTATTTATTTCGTTTAAGCCATGAATTTGCAGACGCAGTAGTTCTCACCGTTTGCCTGCCAAAACCGTGGAAACTGAATATAAGCAATTTAAGTTTTAATTCTATAAAGATTGTTTTCATTTTGTTATAAAAAATATAAAAAATCAGAACCAGTTAAAAATCATTTTCTTTCACTGTTAATTTTTTTTCACTTAAAAATTTTTTTCAATTAAAAATTTTCCAATTTTAAATTTTTTGACTTGTATAATTTTTAATTTAAATAGTTGAACTTCAAACCACGATTCGACTGATATTAATGAACAAATATTTAACACTAGCTTCAAAATTGTAAAACGTTGTTATAAACAAAAACAACAGCATAAGAAGCAGTTTTTCATTCTTTAGCTACGCTAAGTATTATCTCAAAATAACGATTAAAACAATCATATTTCAGCCGCCTGCATGAATTATTTGCGATTGCTGTATATTTTGTTATTGCATTTTCAATAAATCAGTTTTTAAGCGTAAACGCGAAGAGGACTCCGTGAGGTGATTTTTGTTAAAACAATCTTCCAAATGCTGACTGGGAGGTTGAATACAGAATGTGAATTCATCACGCATACGTACGTAATGTAACATTATGTTAACGACGACAAAATTTATTTACCAACAACACACAGGACCATAAGGGATACCAACAGAATATGTTTAGACAGACAGATATACATATAAAAACCAGACATACCAGATATATACATATATACTTATATACTCTAGAACACAGTTTCACATGCCATCATACAATACCCATATTTACCAAACAGAGAAATGGATGAAAATTTTATATGTAAATATATGAAGAGCACTGCTGTTGACATGTTTCTGTTAAAAATATATTTTACACACAAATACCCTTTTGGGAACCACGTGGAATACAAATTTTATCGTGTGACGTACAGGAAAAGAAGGAAAATGTTGTTGTATGAAAACATTCAACATACAGTTAAGAATAGTGTAGTATTAAGATCTTCCTGACTACCACGTGCTATGTGTGTGTGTCAAATTACTATATACTCAATTGTCTTTCAAATATGTTCTTTATATACATAAGTCCGATTGATTTCGTTGCATTTACTCTAAAATGTTTTTTTTTATTGAAATGCTTTAAAAATAATTTATGTACACTTCGTGTTAATACACATAAACTAACAAGTAATATTTTTTATTTGTTAATAAATTTAAATAATATTAAACACCGATTGTTTAATCAAAAAATTTACGCTTCGAGGATTATGTGGTGTTGTAGTCTATTCGCATGGTTCGATGCAGAGCGGGTTAGAAGTTAAGTGACTTTCTTCACTCCAAGATCAACGTTTCTAACATTTACAATAATTCTAAATGTCACTCACTACACATGTCAAATTCACCATCAATCATTATGGTGATATTAGTGAAAATTTTTTTGTATGTGTTCGGTGTTGATGGAAAATCAAAAAATTTAAATTTTGTCGGTGTCACACATACAAACAAATTTGCACTAACACAACCATTATGTTTGATGTGAATTTGACAAGTGTATAGTGCCCTTAAGAATTTTATTTTAATTCGTTGGTTGAATTATTTCTATATCAGTCGTTGTTGCACATCCCCAAAGCTGAATTCCATTATGGTTCCTTGGAGTAGTTCAATGACATCTTTTTTCGCTATTTTACAAATAGTTTCGCTACTGCACTATCTGGTGACAACTCATGAAAACGTCTTTTATACGATATACTTTTAGGCTGTAACTGGTATTAAGCGCTTTGAACGGCTTTTTGATAACGAGAACAGATGATAGGATTGGCGTTTATTTGTCAGTAACAACACAGAGCACAGTATACTAAAGAGCGAAAATTATCGCAGATCGCAGTTTTGATAATCTTCTTCTTACTCTACTTGTTTTGTTGTTTTTTTTTTTTTTTTATTTTTATACCCTCCACTCCTCAGTGGCAGAGGGTATATATTGATTTGTCATTCCGTTGGTAACGCATCGAAATTAATTCCGGAGACCCCAAACCATATATTTTCTTGATCATTAAAACAAGAGAAGTAAGTATTTCCACATTTTTTTATCGTTAAAAAATTAAAACTTAAAAATTAAAAATTAAAAATTAAAATTTAAAAATTAAAAATTAAAATTAAAAATTAAAAATTAAAAATTAAAAATTAAAAATTAAAAATTAAAAAAATTAAAAATTAAAAATTAAAATTAAAATTAAAAATTAAAAATTAAAAATTAAAAATTAAAAATTAAAAATTAAAAATTAAAATTAAAAATTAAAAAATTAAAAATTAAAAATTTAAAAATTAAAAATTAAAAATTAAAAATTAAAAATTAAAAATTAAAAATTAAAAATTAAAAATTAAAAATTAAAAATTAAAAATTAAAAATTAAAAAATTAAAAATTAAAAATTAAAAATTAAAAATTAAAAATTAAAAATTAAAAATTAAAAATTAAAAATTAAAAATTAAAAATTAAAAATTAAAAATTAAAAATTAAAAATTAAAAATTAAAAATTAAAAATTAAAAATTAAAAATTAAAAATTAAAAATTAAAAATTAAAAAATTAAAAATTAAAAATTAAAAATTAAAAATTAAAAATTAAAAATTAAAAATTAAAAATTAAAAATTAAAAATTAAAAATTAAAAATTAAAAATTAAAAATTAAAAATTAAAAATTAAAAATTAAAAATTAAAAATTAAAAATTAAAAATTAAAAATTAAAAATTAAAAATTAAAAATTAAAAATTAAAAATTAAAAATTAAAAATTAAAAATTAAAAATTAAAAATTAAAAATTAAAAATTAAAAATTAAAAATTAAAAATTAAAAATTAAAAATTAAAAATTAAAAATTAAAAATTAAAAATTAAAAATTAAAAATTAAAAATTAAAAATTAAAAATTAAAAATTAAAAATTAAAAATTAAAAATTAAAAATTAAAAATTAAAAATTAAAAATTAAAAATTAAAAATTAAAAATTAAAAATTAAAAATTAAAAATTAAAAATTAAAAATTAAAAATTAAAAATTAAAAAATTAAAAATTAAAAATTAAAAATAAAAATTAAAAATTAAAAATTAAAAATTAAAAATTAAAAATTAAAAATTAAAAAATTAAAAATTAAAAATTAAAAATTAAAAATTAAAAATTAAAAATTAAAAATTAAAAATTAAAAATTAAAATTAAAAATTAAAAATTAAAAATTAAAAATAAAAATTAAAAATTAAAAATTAAAAATTAAAAATTAAAAATTAAAAATTAAAAATTAAAAAATTAAAAATTAAAAATTAAAAATTAAAAATTAAAAATTAAAAATTAAAAATTAAAAATTAAAAATTAAAAATTAAAAATTAAAAATTAAAAATTAAAAATTAAAAATTAAAAATTAAAAATTAAAAATTAAAAATTAAAAATTAAAAATTAAAAATTAAAAATTAAAAATTAAAAATTAAAAAATTAAAAATTAAAAATTAAAAATTAAAAAATTAAAAATTAAAAATTAAAAATTAAAAATTAAAAATTAAAAATTAAAAATTAAAAATTAAAATTAAAAATTAAAAATTAAAAATTAAAAATTAAAAATTAAAAATTAAAAATTAAAAATTAAAAATTAAAAATTAAAAATTAAAAATTAAAAATTAAAAATTAAAAATTAAAAATTAAAAATTAAAAATTAAAAATTAAAAATTAAAAATTAAAAATTAAAAATTAAAAATTAAAAATTAAAAATTAAAAATTAAAAATTAAAAATTAAAAATTAAAAATTAAAAATTAAAAATTAAAAATTAAAAATTAAAAATTAAAAATTAAAAATTAAAAATTAAAAATTAAAAATTAAAAATTAAAAATTAAAAATTAAAAATTAAAAATTAAAAATTAAAAATTAAAAATTAAAAATTAAAAATTAAAAATTAAAAATTAAAAATTAAAAATTAAAAATTAAAAAATTAAAAATTAAAAATTAAAAATTAAAAATTAAAAATTAAAAATAAAAATTAAAAATTAAAAATTAAAAATTAAAAATTAAAAATTAAAAATTAAAAATTAAAAATTAAAAATTAAAAATTAAAATTAAAAATTAAAAATTAAAAATTAAAAATTAAAAATTAAAAATTAAAAATTAAAAATTAAAAATTAAAAATTAAAAATTAAAAATTAAAAATTAAAAATTAAAAATTAAAAATTAAAAATAAAATTAAAAATTAAAAATTAAAAATTAAAAATTAAAAATTAAAAATTAAAAATTTAAAAATTAAAAATTAAAAATTAAAATTAAAAATTAAAAATTAAAAATTAAAAAATTAAAAGTTAAAATAAAAATTAAAAATTAGAAATTAAAATTAAAAATTAAAAATTAAAAATTAAAAATTAAAAATTAAAAATTAAAAATTAAAAATTAAAAATTAAAAATTCAAAATTAAAAATTAAAAATTAAAAATTAAAATCAAAATCAAAATTAAAAATTAAAATTAAAAATTAAAAATTAAAAATTAAAAATTAAAAATTAAAAATTAAAAAATTAAAAATTAAAAATTAAAAATTAAAAATTAAAAATTAAAAATTAAAAATTAAAAATTAAAAATTAAAAATTAAAAATTAAAAATTAAAAATTAAAAATTAAAAATTAAAAAATTAAAAATTAAAAATTAAAAATTAAAAATTAAAAATTAAAAATTAAAAATTAAAAATTAAAAATTAAAAATTAAAAATTAAAAATTAAAAATTAAAAATTAAAAAATTAAAAATTAAAAATTAAAAATTAAAAATTAAAAATTAAAAATTAAAAATTAAAAATTAAAAATTAAAAATTAAAAATTAAAAATTAAAAATTAAAAATTAAAAATTAAAAATTAAAAATTAAAAATTAAAAATAAAAATTAAAAATTAAAAATTAAAAATTAAAAATTAAAAATTAAAAATTAAAAATTAAAAATTAAAAATTAAAAATTAAAAATTAAAAATTAAAAATTAAAAATTAAAAATTAAAAATTAAAAATTAAAAATTAAAAATTAAAAATTAAAAATTAAAAATTAAAAATTAAAAATTAAAAATTAAAAATTAAAAATTAAAAATTAAAAATTAAAAATTAAAAATTAAAAATTAAAAATTAAAATTAAAAATTAAAAATTAAAAATTAAAAATTAAAAATTAAAAATTAAAAATTAAAAATTAAAAATTAAAAATTAAAAATTAAAAATTAAAAATTAAAAATTAAAAATTAAAAATTAAAAATTAAAAATTAAAAATTAAAAATTAAAAATTAAAAATTAAAAATTAAAAATTAAAAATTAAAAATTAAAAATTAAAAATTAAAAATTAAAAATTAAAAATTAAAAATTAAAAATTAAAAATTAAAAATTAAAAATTAAAAATTAAAAATTAAAAATTAAAAATTAAAAATTAAAAATTAAAAATTAAAAATTAAAAATTAAAAATTAAAAATTAAAAATTAAAAATTAAAAATTAAAAATTAAAAATTAAAAATTAAAAATTAAAAATTAAAAATTAAAAATTAAAAATTAAAAATTAAAAATTAAAAATTAAAAATTAAAAATTAAAAATTAAAAATTAAAAATTAAAAATTAAAAATTAAAAATTAAAAATTAAAAATTAAAAATTAAAAATTAAAAATTAAAAATTAAAAATTAAAAATTAAAAATTAAAATTAAAAATTAAAAATTAAAAATTAAAAATTAAAAATTAAAAATTAAAAATTAAAAATTAAAAATTAAAAATTAAAAATTAAAAATTAAAAATTAAAAATTAAAAATTAAAAATTAAAAATTAAAAATTAAAAATTAAAAATTAAAAATTAAAAATTAAAAATTAAAAATTAAAAATTAAAAATTAAAAATTAAAAATTAAAAATTAAAAATTAAAAATTAAAAATTAAAAATTAAAAATTAAAAATTAAAAATTAAAAATTAAAAATTAAAAATTAAAAATTAAAAATTAAAAATTAAAAATTAAAAATTAAAAATTAAAAATTAAAAATTAAAAATTAAAAATTAAAATTAAAAATTAAAAATTAAAAATTAAAAATTAAAAATTAAAAATTAAAAATTAAAAATTAAAAATTAAAAATTAAAAATTAAAAATAAAAAATTAAAAATTAGAAATTAAAAATTAAAAATTAAAAATTAAAATTAAAAATTAAAAATTAAAAATTAAAAATTAAAAATTAAAAATTAAAAATTAAAAATTAAAAATTAAAAATTAAAAATTAAAAATTAAAAATTAAAAATTAAAAATTAAAAATTAAAAATCAAAAATTAAAAATTAAAAATTAAAAATTAAAAATTAAAAATTAAAAATTAAAAATTAAAAATTAAAAATTAAAAATTAAAAATTAAAAATTAAAAATTAAAAATTAAAAATTAAAAATTAAAAATTAAAAATTAAAAATTAAAAATTAAAAATTAAAAATTAAAAATTAAAAATTAAAAATTAAAAATTAAAAATTAAAAATTAAAAATTAAAAATTAAAAATTAAAAATTAAAAATTAAAAATTAAAAATTAAAAATTAAAAATTAAAAATTAAAAATTAAAAATTAAAAATTAAAAATTAAAAATTAAAAATTAAAAATTAAAAATTAAAAATTAAAAATTAAAAATTAAAAATTAAAAATTAAAAATTAAAAATTAAAAATTAAAAATTAAAAATTAAAAATTAAAAATTAAAAATTAAAAATTAAAAATTAAAAATTAAAAATTAAAAATTAAAAATTAAAAATTAAAAATTAAAAATTAAAAATTAAAAATTAAAAATTAAAAATTAAAAATTAAAAATTAAAAATTAAAAATTAAAAATTAAAAATTAAAAATTAAAAATTAAAAATTAAAAATTAAAAATTAAAAATTAAAAATTAAAAATTAAAAATTAAAAATTAAAAATTAAAAATTAAAAATTAAAAATTAAAAATTAAAAATTAAAAATTAAAAATTAAAAATTAAAAATTAAAAATTAAAAATTAAAAATTAAAAATTAAAAATTAAAAATTAAAAATTAAAAATTAAAAATTAAAAATTAAAAATTAAAAATTAAAAATTAAAAATTAAAAATTAAAAATTAAAAATTAAAAATTAAAAATTAAAAATTAAAAATTAAAAATTAAAAATTAAAAATTAAAAATTAAAAATTAAAAATTAAAAATTAAAAATTAAAAATTAAAAATTAAAAATTAAAAATTAAAAATTAAAAATTAAAAATTAAAAATTAAAAATTAAAAATTAAAAATTAAAAATTAAAAATTAAAAATAAAAAATTAAAAATTAGAAATTAAAAATTAAAAATAAAAAATTAAAAATTAAAAATTAAAAATTAAAAATTAAAAATTAAAAAATAAAAATTAAAAATCAAAAATCAAAAATCAAAAATTAATAATTAATAATTAAAAATTAAAAATTAAAAATAAAAAATTAAAAATTAAAAATTAAAAATTAAAAATTAAAAATAAAAAATTAAAAATTAAAAATTAAAAATTAAAAATTAAAAATTAAAAATTAAAAATTAAAAATTAAAAATTAAAAATTAAAAATTAAAAATTAAAAATTAAAAATTAAAAATTAAAAATTAAAAATTAAAAATTAAAAATTAAAAATTAAAAATTAAAAATTAAAAATTAAAAATTAAAAATTAAAAATTAAAAATTAAAAATTAAAAATTAAAAATTAAAAATTAAAAATTAAAAATTAAAAATTAGAAATTAAAAATTAAAAATTAAAAATTAAAAATAAAAAATTAAAAATTAAAAATTAAAAATTAAAAATTCAAAATTAAAAATTAAAAATTAAAAATTAAAAATCAAAAATTAAAAATTAAAAATTAAAAATTAAAAATAAAAAATTAAAAATTAAAAATTAAAAATTAAAAATTAAAAATTAAAAATTAAAAATTAAAAATTAAAAATTAAAAATTAAAAATTAAAATTAAAAATTAAAAATTAAAAATTAAAAATTAAAAATTAAAAATTAAAAATTAAAAATTAAAAATTAAAAATTAAAAATTAAAAATTAAAAATTAAAAATTAAAAATTAAAAATTAAAAATTAAAAATTAAAAATTAAAAATTAAAAATTAAAAATTAAAAATTAAAAATTAAAAATTAAAAATTAAAAATTAAAAATTAAAAAATAAAAATTTAAAATTAAAAATTAAAAATTAAAAATTAAAAATTAAAAATTAAAAATTAAAAATTAAAAATTAAAAATTAAAAATTAAAAATTAAAAATTAAAAATTAAAAATTAAAAATTAAAAATTAAAAATTAAAAATTAAAAATTAAAAATTAAAAATTAAAAATTAAAAATTAAAAATTAAAAATTAAAAATTAAAAATTAAAAATTAAAAATTAAAAATTAAAAATTAAAAATTAAAAATTAAAAATTAAAAATTAAAAATTAAAAATTAAAAATTAAAAATTAAAAATTAAAAATTAAAAATTAAAAATTAAAAATTAAAAATTAAAAATTAAAAATTAAAAATTAAAAATTAAAAATTAAAAATTAAAAATTAAAAATTAAAAATTAAAAATTAAAAATTAAAAATTAAAAATTAAAAATTAAAAATTAAAAATTAAAAATTAAAAATTAAAAATTAAAAATTAAAAATTAAAAATTAAAAATTAAAAATTAAAAATTAAAAATTAAAAATTAAAAATTAAAAATTAAAAATTAAAAATTAAAAATTAAAAATTAAAAATTAAAAATTAAAAATTAAAAATTAAAAATTAAAAATTAAAAATTAAAAATTAAAAATTAAAAATTAAAAATTAAAAATTAAAAATTAAAAATTCAAAATTCAAAATTAAAAATTAAAAATTAAAAATTAAAAATTAAAAAATTAAAAATTAAAAATTAAAAATTAAAAATTAAAAATTAAAAATTAAAAATTAAAAATTAAAAATTAAAAATTAAAAATTAAAAAATTAAAAATTAAAAATTAAAAATTAAAAATTAAAAATTAAAAATTAAAAATTAGAAATTAAAAATTAAAAATTAAAAATTAAAAAAAAAAAAGATTAAAAATTAAAAATTAAAAATTAAAAATTAAAAATTAAAAATTAAAAATTAAAAATCAGAAATCAAAAATCAAAAATTAAAAATTAAAAATTAAAAATTAAAAATTAAAAATAAAAAATTAAAAATTAAAAATTAAAAATTAAAAATTAAAAATTAAAAATTAAAAATTAAAAATTAAAAATTAAAAATTAAAAATTAAAAATTAAAAATTTATATTTCATTCTTTATTCCTGACCTGTTTGTATTATATTTGTTTGTTTGTATTAAATAAAATTATTTTAAAAATTCCCTTTTTTAATATTAATAATTTGTAGCCAAGATTCAGTAGAATTTTTTTTGAATTATCGTATGACTTCTAAGTTCTCAAAACAGGCTTATAGGGATCAAACTTTGGGTATTATTATGATTCCGGCTGCGTTAAATAATGAATGTCATTGGTGTTCTTTGAAGTACGTAAGGGGTTTCTACTCTAGTAAAAGAAAAATAATCAAATTTTTTCAAATAGTAATGAATTATTTTTAAGCATCATTGTTTTTTATAATAGAAATTGGCCAACAAGAACACCAATTAAAATTAAATTGTTTATATGGT
>OY821517.1:259429988-259501086 GCA_963682025.1 Cordilura impudica | reverse complement strand
TTTTTTATATCGTTAAAAATTAAAAATTAAAACTTAAAAATTAAAAATTAAAAAATTTAAAATATAAAATTAAAAATTAAAAATTAAAAATTAAAAATTAAAAATTAAAAATTAGAAATTAAAAATTAAAAATTAAAAATTAATAATTAAAAATTAAAAATTAAAAATTAAAAATTAAAAATTAAAAATTAAAAATTAAAAATTAAAAATTTAAAATTTAAAATTAAAAATTAAAAATTAAAAATTAAAAATTAAAAATTAAAAATTAAAAATTAAAAATTAAAAATTAAAAATTAAAAATTATAAATTAAAAATTAAAAATTAAAAATTAAAAATTAAAAATTAAAAATTAAAAATTAAAAACTAAAAATTAAAAATTAAAAATTAAAAATTAAAAATTAAAAATTAAAAATTAAAAATTAAAAATTAAAAATTAAAAATTAAAAAATAAAAATTAAAAATTAAAAATTAAAAATTAAAAATTAAAAATTAAAAATTAAAAATTAAAAATTAAAAATTTAAAATTAAAAATTAAAAATTAAAAATTAAAAATTAAAAATTAAAAATTAAAAATTAAAAATTAAAAATTAAAAATTAAAAATTAAAAATTAAAAATTAAAAATTAAAAATTAAAAATTAAAAATTAAAAATTAAAAATTAAAAATTAAAAATTAAAAATTAAAAATTAAAAATTAAAAATTAAAAATTAAAAATTAAAAATTAAAAATTAAAAATTAAAAATTAAAAATTAAAAATTAAAAATTAAAAATTAAAAATTAAAAATTAAAAATTAAAAATTAAAAATTAAAAATTAAAAATTAAAAATTAAAAATTAAAAATTAAAAATTAAAAATTAAAAATTAAAAATTAAAAATTAAAAATTAAAAATTAAAAATTAAAAATTAAAAATTAAAAATTAAAAATTAAAAATTAAAAATTAAAAATTAAAAATTAAAAATTAAAAATTAAAAATTAAAAATTAAAAATTAAAAATTAAAAATTAAAAATTAAAAATTAAAAATTAAAAATTAAAAATTAAAAATTAAAAATTAAAAATTAAAAATTAAAAATTAAAAATTAAAAATTAAAAATTAAAAATTAAAAATTAAAAATTTAAAATTTAAAATTTAAAATTAAAAATTAAAAATTAAAAATTAAAAATTAAAAATTAAAAATTAAAAATTAAAAATTAAAAATTAAAAATTAAAAATTAAAAATTAAAAATTAAAAATTAAAAATTAAAAATTAAAAATTAAAAATTAAAAATTAAAAATTAAAAATTAAAAATTAAAAATTAAAAATTAAAAATTAAAAATTAAAAATTAAAAATTAAAAATTAAAAATTAAATTTTAAAAATTAAAAATTAAAAATTAAAAATTAAAAATTAAAAATTAAAAATTAAAAATTAAAAATTAAAAATTAAAAATTAAAAATTAAAAACTAAAAATTAAAAATTAAAAATTAAAAATTAAAAATTAAAAATTAAAAATTAAAAATTAAAAATTAAAAATTAAAAATTAAAAATTAAAAATTAAAAATTAAAAATTAAAAATTAAAAATTAAAAATTAAAAATTAAAAATTAAAAATTAAAAATTAAAAATTAAAAATTAAAAATTAAAAATTAAAAATTAAAAATTAAAAATTAAAAATTAAAAATTAAAAATTAAAAATTAAAAATTAAAAATTAAAAATTAAAAATTAAAAATTAAAAATTAAAAATTAAAAATTAAAAATTAAAAATTAAAAATTAAAAATTAAAAATTAAAAATTAAAAATTAAAAATTAAAAATTAAAAATTAAAAATTAAAAATTAAAAATTAAAAATTAAAAATTAAAAATTAAAAATTAAAAATTAAAAATTAAAAATTAAAAATTAAAAATTAAAAATTAAAAATTAAAAATTAAAAATTAAAAATTAAAAATTAAAAATTAAAAATTAAAAATTAAAAATTAAAAATTAAAAATTAAAAATTTATATTTCATTCTTTATTCCTGACCTGTTTGTATTATATTTGTTTGTTTGTATTAAATAAAATTATTTTAAAAATTCCCTTTTTTAATATTAATAATTTGTAGCCAAGATTCAGTAGAATTTTTTTTGAATTTATCGTATGACTTCTAAGTTCTCAAAACAGGCTTATAGGGATCAAACTTTGGGTATTATTATGATTCCGGCTGCGTTAAATAATGAATGTCATTGGTGTTCTTTGAAGTACGTAAGGGGTTTCTACTCTAGTAAAAGAAAAATAATCAAATTTTTCAAATAGTAATGAATTATTTTTAAGCATCATTGTTTTTTATAATAGAAATTGGCCAACAAGAACACCAATTAAAATTAAATTGTTTATATGGTGCGTGCTAAAGAAGAAGAAAGCATATATTTCAAAAATTCATAACTCCACTGTATTCTTAATCGGACCGTTTTCTGGCATTTCAGCCTTCATCAGCGATTTATTGAACATTGTGATAATTGTTATGTTTTAATTGAATAGATTGTTTCTATATGAAAATTTTTTCTACTTAGGACGGCCGTGAGGTTTTGAACCATGAACCTTCACATACACTCGTACTTGCACTTTTTGGTCAGCGCTTTAACACACTCACGTAAAGTCAGGCCTACGAGCAGTGTGGTTAGATTCAGTTTTCGTACCATACAGCTTTGCTTTGTATTAATTTCAGAAGATACAACTCTGTCCAAACAATCGTTATTTTCGAATTTTGAATATTTTTTGCATTTATACTTCTAATTTCCACTATTCTCAGTTTTCGTAAGAATTGTCATATGTGATGTACGGTTTTGTACATACCTACATATGCACTTTACATATATTTGAGATGACGCTTTGAAGCGAAGAAATTTTTTGTTTGTTAGATTTATAACATTAAATTTAATTGGTATTCGGATTTAATGTTTCAGTATAGGCAACAGTTTTAAAGTGGTGGCCGTACCAAAAATTGGGCGGAATTTAAAACTTTTACTTGTTTTTTTTTTTAATTTTTACCCTCCACCTCTTATTTTTTATCGAACAACAAACAGAGTAAATGCCAGCTGTTCCTATCATCTTATGTTTCTTGATGATAATTGTGACTGTCACTGCTATTTGCGCAAGAGGATCAGTGACACAATAAGTCCATTATCCAAGAATAATTCCAAGAATTTTAAAGTCCTCGATTTTATGAAAACATTAGTAACCAGAAAGTGAGAATAATTAAATAATTCACTTTCAGAGATGGTTTTTAAATATAGTTAGTTGTGAAAATGCTTTTTTCAAGCAAATTTCTTAATATTAGCGAAATGTTCATTTAAGAGTATTACAATATTTCAATAAATTCACAGAGCTATGGAAGGGCGGGTCGAAATACAGACAACAAATATTCGACCCAAAACATTATTATGAGCAACCATTAAGTCCATAAGGCGAAATGAACATTAGCTATAATCAATTTAATTATTTTCCGCTTTTACTGTTATTGAATAGGTCAGTTTAAGTTCGCCACTTCAAACTGTTTTGTCCATTATTTACTTTACACGATGGCTGTTGAATAGAAAAATGCATCACTTGTTCATATATATTTGATTTGTGTCTACATGTGTGTGAGTACATTGTATGTATTCTAGTTTGTTTATTTAAAATTGTTTTGCGGTTGTTTCTATTGAAAGTTGATAGTTGTGATTTTCATTGCAGATAGACACATCCCGGTCTGAATGGCATTAAATATGTACATTTTTGTGTTATTGCTATTTATGCTTTTGTAGTTGTCCAATTAAAAATATATGCAAATAAATTGATCATATGCAGATAAAATTTATGAATGTTTTTAATTAAAAATCTTTTTTTTTTTGTTTTGAAAACATGCCAGAAATTTTTATTTTAAAAACCGAACATCAGAAATGTTTAATGTGATATTAGTATCATTTTTTTTAGAATAAATTCAGATTAATACCTATTTTATACATTTTTGTTAACCTTTTTTTTTTTTTTTTTGAATGAATCAAGTAATGAATGAATGCTTAATTCTGTTTTGTTGTTATTCCTTATGATTTAAATTTACACTATTTTGTTCCTCTTTCTCGCTATATTCTAATATCTATTTAAAAATGACTGTAGTTTGAAAGCAAACCCCATCATTGTGTTATATCCGATTTTCGCAGTGTGTTAAAGAAGGCCTAAAACATAGAAAGTTTGAAGATTTTTTTTTTAAATGTGGAGTGAAGGGTATTAAAGATTCGTAATAATTAAGACTTTGTTAAAAATATTTCAAAAACTTATTCGTAAATCACTTAAACAACAAAAAATCATTGGTCGAATTATGCAAAAAAAAAAAACACAAACGTCATAATAAAACAAGTAAGAAAATTATAGTCGGTCTAGACCGACTATACGATACCCTATACCATGCGTTTAGAAACCCTATCTCTTAGGCCCAACTAACTGGACATTGAAAATAAGCAAAAAACCATATTTGAGTGGGATTTTTATTAATTTTTTTGGCTGCAGATATGAAAAAGTTCATATCGGATGGTATATCTATAAAGGGACTAGGTCCAAAAATGGACCGATCCTGATCATGTTTGGTAAAGTCTCTTGTATTTTGCAAAAATATATACAAACAAAATTTGAGAAGAATCAGTGCAATATTTTTGTTTTTTAATAGATTTAAGTGAAGATCGGGAAGCAGCTCTATATGGGGTCAAAGGGATCATTTTTGGACTACTCATTAGTGGATGTAATGAACGCATACAAACCCAATTTGAGTAACATATATATGACAATTTGGACAATTATGGCAATTTATGTCGATTTCATATGGGTTATTTGTATGGGGGCTAGGTCTGAACATGGACCGATTCTCACCAATTTCAATAGCGTTCATCCCATGGCCGATAAAAGCTTATATACCAAATTTCGTCAAAATATATTCATATTTGCGACCTGCAGTTTGATTACAAGCTTTACATGGACACACAGACGGACGGACGGACGGACGGACGGACGGACGGACGGACATTGTTAAATCAAATCAGAAAGTGATTCTGATTCGATCGGTATAATTAAAGATGGGTCTAGGTCAAATATTTTTGGTTGTTACAAACAGCAGCACAAAGTCATTATACCCAAACCACATAGTGGTATAGGGTATAAAAACATACAGAAAATATACTTTAATGAGTTTAAGCTCTTTACCGACAACATATGAAAGTTTTAAATGGGCAATAACTTTAAGAGGTGGTATTAGGATCAAAAATGGACATAGCAGTACCATATTTTTGGCCTTCTGGTATTATATAAGCCTAAAAATATTGTGATCAAAACCACATCTTGTAGTCACTTATGAACTAACAACTTATACGTATCAAATTTGAGTCAAATATTTTAAATTTATCTTAAGATAGATCAAAATGAATATAGTGAAGCAGCTTCGTATGGGGATAATATAAAAAGTTTAGCTTGTTGACTGATGGTTAATGGATGTAATCACACATATAATATAAATCTTAGGCAATTGTACCGAAGATATAGGAGACATTGGTATATGTACTGGATCTAAATATGCCTAAATGTTAACCATCGTCTTCGGTCCGATTAAAGCTTAAAAATATCATTAGAAAATCATTATACTCAGATCACAGACTGTATAAAAAAATCGGTTGCTACAGATCAATAACTTATTGGCAAAGAGGATCGAGTAATAATTCAATGTATATTTCATATCTTCATTTGCCATTTCCTTAAATTTTTCAATTGATATGATACAAACTTCATCTATTGTATTATCCCGCTGACTTTGTGTTGATGTGTATAACTACCACAAATATTTGACCTAGGCCCATCTTTTATTATACCGACCGACTGAGAATCACTTTCTCAGACGATTTAGCGATGGCCGTCTGTCTGTCCGTCCGTAAGTGCGTCCATGTAAACTTTGTAATCAAATCGCAAATATTAGTCATATTTTGATGAAGTTCAGTATATAAGCTTCTGTTGGTCATATGACGAACGCTATTGAAATTGGTGAAAATCCTTTCATGTTCCGACCTAGTCCCCTTACAAAGGACCCCTATGAGATCTCGGTCAAACTGGGTTTGTGTGTGTTTATTACACCCGTTTATTAGTAGTCCAAAAATAAACCGTATAGGATAATTCTTAATCATAGCCCCCCTATGAAGCTGATTCCCGATCCTCACTTTAATCTATCAAAAAACAAAAATAGTTCACACATTTTTTTCTAATTTTGTTTGTACATGTTTTTGCAAAAAATAGGTGACCTTACCAAATATGATCAGGATCGGTCGATTTTTCGACCTAGACCTCGTATAAATATAGCATCCGATATGAACTTTTACATATACGAAGGCAAAAAAATTAACAACGATGCCACTCAATTTTGGTTAATGCTTATTTTCTATATATAATTAGGTAGACTTAAGAGATAGGGTCTCTAAACTCATCGTATAGGGTATCGTATAGTCGGCCTAGACCGCCTGCGCTTTTCTTACTTACTGTTGTTAACTTAGAAAAAAGTGGATGGCACCGAGTGCATATTGGGCAATAAGATCCTATTTGTCTTGTAATCATATCTACGAACTTTTATTCTTGGATCACTCATAACTATATCGTGTATTTTTTATAGTTTCTGGAAATGCGACCCCGCATCATTAAAAACTTTTCTAAGGCCGAGTTTAAATTATGTAACGAAATAGGTGATGCAGAAGGCTGAAATTATGACAGATTTCATGTGAAAAGTGTTGTTTAAAGAAAATGGGAATAAAGCCATCACTCACCAAGCCAAGATATTTATAATGCTGTCTTAAAATTTGCCGACTTCAAGATGGTGTAAAAATGCCACAAATAGAAAAATTGATTTCATTATTGTCCCATGTAAAACAATTCCTATAATCAATCTAAAAAAATATACAATTAATTTTTTTTTTTTTGAATTTAGCATATACGAGTACATTAGGGTTAAAAGTTTTGAACAATTTGGTAAAATACGATAACGGCCATTTCGAGCAAAAGTTTTCGCGGCCATTACAAAGTCTCCGCACTGCTATTAAAAATCGGTATATAGTATTTTTTATTTTATAAGCAGTAAAATTGTAACGTAATGATTGAGTTAGACATAAGTCAGGCTCAAGATCACTTGTTTTAACTTTAAATAAAGTACTTTAAATAAAGTAAAGACATTGGCACATTTGTTCCAAAACTTGATCTACATTCTGCATGACAGGTTATACAGCTGTTTCGGGAAGAGTCACCAACCCTCATCTGCAACCAAAAGCAGTAGATAGTTTGTTTGGTAGAAAGTTAATTCATATCCAAGCAAAGAGTTATACTATTAAACCCTCCTTCCTCAACGCTAAATGTAAGTGTAGCAAAAACAAAATAGTTGTTTTCAAGTAAAAAATAACAAGTATATTTATACCCTCCACTCCAGTGTGCAGACGGTATATATAAGTTTGTCATTCCGTTTGTAATAATTAGAAAAAAAATTTTGGACCCCATAAAATGTATATATTTGTCATCCTTATAACAACCGGAGTTGATATAGCGATGTCCGTCTTTCCGTCTGTCCGTCTGTGGAAATCACGATGGCGGCATCAATCGGGCAGCTAGGATGCTCGCTGACATAGAAAATGATTCACTAACATCCTGAAAAGTTTGCTATTTAAAATCCTCCAAATCGGTCGATTAGGGCCCGAGATTTGAATGGAAAACTAAAAAAAGTCTTGAAAAAATATAATTTTCTATGTTGTTCTTGTCACCATCACCCCCTCAATAGGACAGCTAAGGTGATCATTTTTACTGAGAATGATTCTCCGAATTTATGGGAAGATTTCTATTTCAAAAATCATTAAAATCGGTGGAACAGCTACAGGGAAATCTCTGAAAAATTAAAAAAAAAAAATGAAAAATATGATGTCTCTATAGTGTTCTTGTTGTTATTCTAAATGTTATATTGTTGTCATAGCTGGACTTGTTGTTTTTGTGGTCGTTGTGGTAATAATATAATAAAAACTAACCCTTTGTACTTTTTTTTATCAACTCTTGTAGAAAAATTTAAAAGTTTCCATTGTTTTGGCATCACTAAAAAAATTTAGTAGATCATTTCTGTTATTGCCGCGAGCCTGCCCGCAAAGTTTTAGATTGATTGAGTCACGGGAAAGGGGTTAAAATCGATCCAAAATTTTTTCGACAAGCAGACATTACGAGTTAATATAAAGGGAGTAAAAATTCACCAACATCTAAAGCACATAATGCTAAAATACCTAGTCGTTAATAAAAAAAAACAATGTAAATTTAGCAAAAAAAAAAAAAATTTATGTATTAATTTATTTAAAGAGAAAAACACAAAAATAACGTTTGATGTTGTATTTTTTGTGTGTAATATTTACATATACATATATAGACATATTAAATAATACAAATAATATACATATATTCTATATATGTATATCCATATTAACTGCATGTTAGAAATAAATCGGTATATTATTTTATTTACATAAAATTCTGCAATATTTTGTTGTGGGGAAAATACATTTCTTTTGCATCAACAGAGTGTCACTTCATTTTGCTCAGCGTGACTATGCCACAATAGATGGCGCCACAATTTTTGTTCTAATTAGCTTTGCAATAGTTATTTCTATTTTAACATGAATGTCAATATTTTCAAATAGATATTATACATAATGTTAAGAGTATACACGGGCTGGTCTTTTATTTAATACGTTTTTTCATTATTCTTTTACAAATATGAACATAAGTTTGGCAATTAACTTTTTGTTGTCTTTACAAAATAGAGTTACCGAGTAATCAATGAGTTTTTTGCTTTCAAAAAAGTTCTACAAAGTTATATAGAATTATTATTCTGCTTTACCTATAAAATATCTGATTGCGATTACATCTAATTTTTAAAAATTGTTTATAGTTACTAAAGCATTATTATTCACATAAATACAAAATTGCACTTTTTAAATTTTCCATTCAAATTTAAGAAAATATCAATTCTAAAAACTGGGATTAAAATTTCCAATTATAAATTAGAAAATATTAACTGAATTTCAGAAAATCATATCAAAACGTCGGAAATAATAATTTTAAATTTAGAAGACATCAATTGCATCTTTAATATACATATAAATTTTATTCGTTAAACACAAATTGAAATTCCAAAACAAACACCAAATATGTTTACATTTAAAAAATGTTTACATTAAAAAAAAATATTGGCATTCAGGAGAAATTAATGGCTTTTCAGTAACTTCTTTTAACGATTGTCGAATCGTTAAAAAAGGAAAGCAAAATTATCAGTAAAATTTTTAAACGATATTCGCTATTATTAAAGTCAGCTGTTGTTGTTATCTAAACGACAACCATTTTTGTGTTGTTTTTTTCAATCGATAAAAACTTAAATTTTTAGGTTGAAATGTCGTCATACATAAATAAAAATCATAAAATAGTGAAAATATTTTGCTTCTATTAAAAAACTTTTTTATATAAATAAAAAAAAATAAATAGCATATTCAACTCATTACTTCATTTTGAAATAAATAAACAGAAATATTAGTAAAAAAAATAGAGATATTAAACATAAACATAAAATCATCCTGTCAAACACGAAGTAATTTGTTTTTTTCTATTCTTCTTTGTGTTTTTCGCTTATTTTAACAGAGATGCCACTCGTTTACGATTTAAATAAATAGAAAAATAGATTTGTCGACTGTCGTTAAGATGTATGTACTTAGTGAATCACTTAATCCTTAGTGCAAACAACAATAGCTGTCGATATATTTTGCGATTGTCGGATCGTTGAAATTTACAGAATCACACTACAGAAAACATTAATTTAAATACAATGAATTTTAGAAAACGTCAAATGATATTTAAGAATTGCGAACATAAAAACTGTTACATAAATAAACGCAATATGATGAGAATGTAATTTCTTATATATAAATTTTCACAATTTTTTTTGGATGAAAATTTGAAGTTTTCAGAGAATAAAGAGAACAAATTATTTTATTTAAAATGTTTGGGACATTTGGCTGTTTGCGTTTGGCATCCCTAATTTAATTATTTATTATTATAAATTTATTCTCCAAATATGGCAATATTTTAATAAAAAAGTTGAGAGAGCTTTTTTTTTGGTTATTATTTTGTTACTCCATCCGACCTATATGGCCTTAATGAAGAAATATTTGGCCAGTTAAAAGAAACTATACAGCCATCTCCAATTAGCACGATTTAATGCATGTAGCCACCCTACACAACCATTACCTTTGCAATGGAGGTTAGGGCGAGCTATTTAATTACCAAAAACTAAATTAAACAAGAAGTTATGTCATATAATCGGAAACGCATGCATATGGAAAACGCATGCATATTTTTTCAATATTTTGTTTACATTTATTATCAATACTTAAAACGAGGTGGAGGGTATCAAAGATTCGTCACAGCCGAATTTAACACTCTTACTTGTTTAGTACTCAAAGTGTACACATTAGCGTGGTCCTGCGTTATATGGACATTTTTAAAATGGCGATTTTTGTGAGTGTCGGGTTTCAGTTTGTTTCCTTTCTATATAAAACTAATAAATGTGAAGTTTGGGGACAATCGCATTAAGAAAAGTCGCGCCGGAAATCGATTGAAAATTTCAAGTGTGTTTATATGGAGGAAAATATGACATTTTTAGATTTTACAAAAATTTCGTTCTATACTTTAATTTGTTCGCCAAGCTGTTAACTAGATATCAGTATGAAATTATCTTTTGAAAAAGCTATATATCTCCAAAATCGAATAAGGAGTTGCCAAGAACTAGCAAATGACCCAGACTTTTGTGCTAAAAAACATTAGGTCATGAAATTTGACGGAAACTTTTACAACTTTAAGAAATTAATTAAAGCCATAATTTTTTTTTTTTTTTTTTGGTTTCTATAACTATGAGTACTGAGTTACGAAGCATTGTTTTATTAGTACGTTCTTAATCTATTGCGCAATGAGACCGAAAGTGGGTAATTTTTTTGATAAAATTTTGAAAACTCTTTTTTTAAGTTTAAAAAAATTTTCTAAAACAAAGTTTAGAAAATTTGACCTGGCGCCCCAAAAGTTTGTTAAATACATATTAGAGATTAACTGTGTGAGCTTTCAGTCAATTCCTCTGCCAGATTTTTTTTCAAGGTTTTTTTTGGCATATTTCGGGAAAAATTAGATTTTAGTGAAATATTGAAATATTCAGTAAATGCACTCTTTCTAAATACTTTCTAATAAAAATTAATCAGTTTTCTACTTTTAAATGCTTTATTTTATCTTAACAGCCTAGGGTTTTGGAAAACAATAATATGAGAACATTAACCCTTATATATTTTGGGTCACATATGACCCCAAACTAATAAAAGACAATATATTCAAAAAATTCAAATATTTTGTAAGTGCTGTTGAATTTTTTAAAGCGTTACATAAAATATTATAACCAAATGTGTAGATCTTATTTACCAAGGCCAGTTTTGGATTTTAAGATATTTTTAAATACAGATTACCGAAAACGAATGCTCCTGGGATCAAAAAATCCATTGTGATATGTCTTTGGTGCAATTATTTGCTTATTGCTCGCGAAAATAATTTGCAACAACTTTTAACCAATTTTATTATAAAATTATTTTATTTTTATCTATCTATATTTTTCTAAATAAAATAAGAATATTGTTGAACTAGAACCCGACATTGTTAAATTAAACTTGATTTTGTACAGGAAGGATATTGTTTTATGTATGATTCTACTATTTGGGGTAGCAACTGATTTTCTTCTTCATCATTTGTTAACACTTTATTGAATTCTTTTATGAATTTAACGTCACTTTCGGCAGTACCGTTTACTATAATTAATTCCTTGCAATAATTGTAACTCTTTTTATTAGATTCCCACGTAGATGGAGGAAATAATAAACATTAACGCACATAATATAATAACGTTTTAGCATGGAAGATCTGCTCATTTGGTTATAATATTTTAAGTATCGCTTTTAAAAATTCAACAGCGCTTACAAAATATTTTATTTTTAACTCAAAGCCGGCTAATTTATCAAAATGGATAAGGGCAACATATCCATTTGAAAGAATTCATATCGATTTCTGTTCTTTAAAGGGACAACAGGTTTTGATTTTGTATGATGCGTATTCGAAATGGATGGAGGCTATTTCTTTTTAAACAACTACAGCAGCTGTAGTAATCGAAAAACTTCGGTAAATTTTTTCTACGTTTGGACTTCCATTTAATATTGTAAGTGATAATGTGCCTCCTTTTAGCTACATAGAATTTGTTGAATTTTGTAAATCTAATCGTATAGTTCCTCATAAGTCTCCTCCGTACCACCCGCAATCTAACGGCAGTGCAGAAAGAGCTGTACAAACCTTCAAAAATGGATTGCGAAAATCACTGTTGGATCAAAAAGAGGCCGGTAAATCTTTACAACCAATAATCGATCGATTCTTATTAAAGTATAGAACAACTCCGACCTCGTCAACTGGCTTAACATCAGGAGAAATGATTTTTCAATACAACCTCCGAACATTGCTTAATGTTTTAAATTCTAACAAGTCGAATGTTATAACGGAAACCAATTCAAAATCAGTTGAACCAAATGTAGGAATAGAACACGGTTCGAAGGAATAAAACACGGTTCAGCTTGAAGTAGCACATTTCAATATTGGGGAGGAAGTATGGTACAGAAATGTGTTTTCTAATTTTGTTAAATGGGTAAAGGGAAAGGTTATTACTAAGCTAAGTAGGAACATTTATTTAACAAAATAAATATACAGTTAAATATCTATATATCTGTGCTCACAAGCGATAATCGCCTAAGTCGACTTAAGAACGATTTGAGTTATGTATGCTATCATATTCTACTAATAATGCTTTATATTTACGTGAAATCCCCATTTTTCTAAAACTTTTATTTAAAAGTTTATTAATGAAAACAAATTGACCTAAGTCGTAATGAAGCCCCATTACATTTATATAAACAGTTATTATTCTCGAAAGAATGATTTTCGCTGATTTGAGTTATGTATGCTATCATATTCTACTAAAAAAACTTTATATTTACGTGAAATCCCCATTTCTCTAACACTGTTTTTTAAAAAGTTATTAATGAAAACATTCTGACCTAAGTCGTACTGAAGACCTATTACATTTATATCAAAAGCTACCTTCCTCGAAAGTATGATTTTCGACTTAGGCGATTATTGCTTGCGACCACAGATATATATAAATGATGTAAGAAATGTATAGTAATTCATAAAATGAGAACGGCTGGGCCGATTTCTGTAAATTTTTTTTGTCGGTTGTTCGTATTTTCGAGGAAAAGGTTTTTGCGGAAAATCCCTCCGGAAAAGTCGGAAAATTGGAAAAATCGAAGATCGAGTTTTTATATGAAATTTTGTGTGAAATTATTCCTTAATGGCTTTTCAAATCAAAAAATAGAAAGTTCTTAGTCTAAATCAATCTCAGCCAAAATCCGATAGATGGCGTTATACGTTGACTTAGACTTTGCGCAATCTGACAGGTGTCATTTTGGCATTGTAATATTCTACAGAAAATGTGCTATTTTTCTTGCTGCAATTTATACGAGTTTTGTGTATTATTAAACTGATTCCGGATTGTCGTAAATCACTCATTATATACATATGTATACGGTAAAAGCATTAGAATCAATTGAAATTCAGTGGAATATTTATCAAAACATTCATTCTTAAAGAAAATAAGTTTGTGTGAAAAAAGTGAGTTTACCTAATTGGATTGCGAGCATTCATACGGAAACATTTATTGCGTAAACAAATCGAAAAACAAATCGAAAAACATTGTTCATCAAATCGCTCTCTACTGATTCGATTCAAATAAATCACATTAAAAATTTAAATATTTGTGTTGTATTATTACTCTAAAGTTTGTCTGAAGGCTTAAAATTGGGGCGAGGCGAAGTTCGCCGGGTCCGCTAGTGACTTTATAAAATAATATATGAATATTTGTTATGTTAGTTTAAAAATAAATCAAAAGTGCTTAATTTGGTAGTGGAAACGTGAAGAATTTCGGATTTAAAAAATATGTATTATGAAATTATAAGGCCTTTTAGTGGTAAGTTAATAAAATTTCATTGCGAAATTTGGAATTTTGAGAACTTTGGTTGTTTTTCTTTATAAAAAAAATCGGGAAAATAGGTCCAAAAGTGGTCCGATTTCATTACAATTTTTTTTTTAAATATAATACAGAAGTTAGCAAATTTGGAATCTTTTGTGGCATTTTAGCCAAATTTTGAAGAAAATTTGTACGGGGACTAGGTCAAAGCGTGGGCCGATTTCAAGGATTTTTTATAGATCTCTAATTAACCCTTATTATTCAAATTTCATCGCAATGGAATAACATATGCTACATTCAGTGGCATTTGAACCAATTTTTAAGGAAAATTTGCATGGGGACTAGGTCCAAACATGGGCCGATTCCAGCAAATTTCATTAGGGTTTGTCTTTGGATTAAAAACATTTTAAGTTCCAAATTTCAGCAAATTATCTTTATATTTGCAACATGTAATATTACCACCAAAATAATATTGAACTTTGATACGACATATTGAAGCCCCTGTCGACCTAGCAGCCTCCGCCGGCAGTCATTTTAAAGATAAGGAAGTCATCTTTCGGAAATATCTTTATTATTTTAAACGTTATGATTTTTGCAACGAAAAAAAGTCAAAAGGCCCCACTGTGTGACGCCCACTGAAATCCCTAGTTTAAATTGGTAATAGGTATTATTTTTTTTTCAAAATTTTGGGGTTAGGTATTTGTAAATCAATTTCGGTGTGAAAAATACTTATCAAATATGGATTTGTTATTTTAATTTTAGAATAATATACATACAAATGTATGTATGCAAATAGAAACGCACTTTTTAATATTACTAAATTAATTCATTTTTTTTTTTTGTTGCTCATCTATTCTTAAAATGTATTTCTTTAAAAACTTTATCATCCTTGGTTTTAGTCAATAGAATACAAAAACAGGCACATACGGATCAATTGAGAAAGAATTCAAATTTGGATATAACATTGGTTGAAACTCGTGAAACATGATATGGCCGATAGGAGCATATATACCAAATTTCATCAAATATATTCATAATTGCGACTTGTAGTTTGATTACAAAATTTACACACAGACAGAAGGACGGACGGTTGAACGATTTCTTATGAAGAATGGCTTCTTATGAAGAACTTAGGTTTTCTACTCTAGTAATAGGAAAATAATGTAATTTTTCATATAGATGTTAATTCTTTCTAACAAAAGCTACCACAGCTTTAATAATCGTCAAAAAAGGAAAGCAATTTGCTTTAATTTTAATGGTATTTCAATTTAAAGATAAATTATCGGCAACAGTATTAAAATGGTAACCATATCCATTATTGGTTATAATATTGTGTTTAACAAACAGTCGGTGGGTATCAAAGATTCGGCATAGTAGAATTTATAACGTTACTGTTTTTTATACATTTTTTTTATCAAAGATCTGGTTTACCAAAAGTTTTAAATCTCAGTCTTGTATATGCGGAGAAATAGTGTATGCCACACAAAGGGTTTAGTTTATTTGGTTCTATGGCCTCTCTGCTCCTCTCTTCAATGTATACTACTAATATTTTTATTTGTTTGGTTATCATTTCATTGTCGTCTATTTTGTTTTTATTAAAGTCATAATAGGAGCTTGGGCCAATGAAAGTCTGTTTCGCTCCATATCTTGCTTGTTTACATCATCATGTATGTGCCGGCACCCACAGAAATGTTAGCCAGGACCGACTTTAGCTGTCACCTTTTTGTTAAAAGTTCTAATGATATGCATTTTTCAATATTGGTGATAAAAGTAAAACAGTTAATGGAATAATATTGAGTACAAACCATTTTTTTGTTCCAGCTGGAAAGAGTTGTCAATAAGAAGGATCTCTGCGGTTTATTGATTGAAAAAGTATAATTCATATATAAAGTGTGAAACATTTTAAAATCAATCATATTACTTTTGCAAGTTTCTGTATCCATCATAAATCCATATTATTTTCTTTACTATACTTATCACATTTTGTGCAACAACTGCCACAATCATCATTTGCAATAATTAAATAATATTAACATTAATTAAAATTTAATACACACATGCTGTAATACACACATAAGCTGTTGCTGATTGTGTTGTGACTTTTGGGAAGCCAAAAACTGAAAACATTAAAAAGAAATAACAGAAAATTCATCGCAGTAATCAATTTAGCGAAAGGAAAGGAAATAATTAAAGAAAAACAAATATTACTGAAAAATGGTTGCAATTTATAATTCGACCAAATGATGGATTAACTTTACATTTGCATAATGTGTAATACATACATACATACAGTATTGTAACCAGGGACCGAAAATAATTGTAATTTTTTTCTTTCGGAAGAAAAGGCTATGCAAAAATTCGCTTCATGTGTTTTAGGATTCATATTTGCGACCTGTAGTTTTATTACAAGCTTTACATGGACACACAGACGGACGGACGGACGGACGGACGGACATTGCTAAATCGACTCAGAAAGTGATTCTGAGTCAATCGCTATAATGAAAGATGGGTCTAGGTCAAATACTTTTGGTAGTTACAAACAGCAGCACAAAGTCATTATACCCAAACCACATAGTGGTATAGGGTATAAAGATGCTAAAAGCAACTTTTTATTAATAAAAGATGCTAAGTTAGCATCTAGCATCTTTTCATAAATTTTGGATGCTAAGCGACAAAAAAGTTGCTAAATCTAGCAACTAAAATTCCAAAATGGCGACACTGGTTTTTGGAAATGCACCTAAAATATTTATAAATTTTATATGTCCCACAGCTCAAAAATGTTATCTCAATTACTTTTCGCATTCCATTAAAGAGTTTGTGGATGATTTTACTGCATTTTTTATCGCGTGGTTGCTCATGTGTATTTATAAAGTGATTGTGGACGATTCATTTTAGTAAGAGATGCCAACGTTCTGGAATACTGGGAGGAGAAAAAATATTTGTTGCCGTTCCTCAAACAATTGGCAGACATTGCTCATGTAGCTCCAGCAATTCAAGTTAACGTCGAGTGCGCGTTCTCTGCATTAAGGCTTAGATGTACTCTCTCAGACGATTCATTGCGATTGCTTATGTTCATAAAACTAAGCAATAAATCCTAGTACCGGTCTACCCGATATCAATGAGATGAATTGCAGAATTTATATAACTTTTTTTTATCCAAATAAATGCGAATGGAAATAAAAAGTAAGAATTAATAAAAATTTTTTAAAAAACTGCTCTTTTTGTTTACTTTGCCAAAGATATTTAAATTTCTTGCCCCAGGAAATCCTTAGAAATACATCCATTACATAAAAAATAGAATATGTATCCGGGTAGCGATAACCAAAAAATAAAATTATTTTCGGTAATTGTTATTGGTAATCAAAAAATTTTTTTCGGTTGCTATAATAGTTATTCATAACCCAAAAAAAAAAGAAATATTTCTTTCTCATATTGGTCACAATGATCAAAATTAAATATTTATTACGATAATGGACCTTACCTGTTACGTCCCTGATTGTAACATAATTTTTATCCTTTACAACGTTGGAATAAATGTCAATTTTATATAAATGTCTATTAAAAACAGAAATTGAAAAGCTTTAGTTATTAAAGGATTAAATTATTTATACATTTTTTCCTGTTTGCTTTAAGCATACAGAAATGTTGTACAATTTTAGTTTCAAACAGGAAATGTTAAAACCGCGAAAACTCTCACGTAAGCCGTTTTAAATTGTTTAATTTTTAAATGTTTTTTGTTGTCAAAAACATTAAAAAGAAAAAATATAAAATAGAATTATAAAAAATACATACATAAGTAAATATGAGCCACAAAAGTTTCGCAGTGGATTAAGCTTAAAAGCTTTTGTGGTTTGTGGTCAAACAACAACAAGCCATGATGCCAAACAAGCAGACAACATCATAACAAATAGTGAAATATGAAAAAAGAAATAATGAAATTCACTTAAAGTAACATTAAGCAACAGTTAAAAATAAAAAAAAGTTTAAGGACGCAGATATGTGGCCAACAAAATGACACATTGAAAATTAAACATTTGCATTAAGACAAAGGAATTGTTATATTAATGATCAAAAATAATGAATACTTACTAGGAAGGTCTCCTGGATGGAACTATCAGAATTCGGTAAAATTTCGATATGTGATAGAAGAGTAAAAACTAACGAAAACGTATTGTTTTTATAGTTCCAATCTCACATTCAGAAAAACGAAGTTCTTGTTGTTTTTTTCACATTTGCCCCAAAATAACATAGAGGATATAAGTATCATTCGAACCGAATACGCAATGCCTATGATACTTTACATACGGCAAACCATATAAAGGTTTCTCATTATCCCAGAATACATCAAACTTTTATGGTGTTTTTTGTTAAATTCATAAATGTTAGTGTTAGTTATATCTAATATGGCGTTTACACTGAAGTATTTAGCCAAGTGTTTAGTGTGTATGCGATAAACGAGTCAAATTGAGATGTTTACCCATACATTTTTTCGTTTGGCTAAACACCTCAATTGACATGTACATATAAATCTTAAACATCTCTAAACAATATTTCTCATTTTTGCCAAGTTGGCATCCTTGTTTTTTCAACATTACTATTAAAGTGGCATTTCAATTAAAAACAAGTAAGAAAATTATAGTCGGTCTAGACCGACTATACGATACCCTATACAATGCGTTTAGAAACTCTATCTCTTAGGCCCAACTAACTAGACATAGAAAATAAGCAAAAACCAAATTTGAGTGGGATTTTTATTATTTTTTTTTGGCTGCAGATATGAAAAAGTTCATATCGGATGATACATCTATATGGGGACTAGGTCCAAAAATGGACCGATCCTGATCATGTTTGGTAAAGTCTCTTTTATTTTGCAAAAATATATACAAACAAAATTTGAGAAGAATCAGTGCAATATTTTTGTTTTTAATAGATTTAAGTGAAGATCGGGAAGCAGCTCTATATGGGGCCAAAGGGATCATTTTTGGACTACTCATTAATGGATGTAATGAATGCATACAAACCCAATTTGAGTAAGATGTATATGACAATTTGGATCTTATGGCAATTTATGTCGATTTCATAGGGGTAATTTGTATGGGGGCTAGGTCTGAACATGGACCGATTCTCACCAATTTCAACAGCGTTCATCCCATGGCCGATAAAAGCTTACATACCAAATTTCATCAAAATATATTCATATTTGCGACCTGCAGTTTGATTAAAAAGTTTACATGGACACACAGACGGACGGACGGACGGACATTGTTAAATCAACTCAGAAAGTGATTCTGATTCGATCGGTATAATTAAAGATGGGTCTAGGTCAAATATTTTTGGTTGTTACAAACAGCAGCACAAAGTCATTATACCCAAACCACATAGTGGTATAGGGTATAAATACATCATTAATATAATTAAAGTAGTTGGCCGCCAATTTAATGATATTATTATTCATTTTCAAAATTTTACAACTCACCAGTTGATTTTTATACCCTATACCACTATGTGGCTTGGGTATAATGACTTTGTGCTGCTGTTTGTAACTACCAAAAATATTTGACCTAGACATATCTTTAATTATACCGATCGAATCAGAATCACTAACTGATTCGATTTAACGATGTCCGTCCGTGTGTCCGTCCGTCTGTGTGTCCATGTAAACTTTGTAATCAAACTGCAGGTCGCAAATATGAATATTTTTTGATGAAATTTCGTATGTAAGCTTTTATTGGCCATAGGATGAACGCTATTGAAATTAGTGAGAATCGTTTAATGTTCAGACCTAGCTCCCATACAAATGGCCCCTATGAAATCGACATAAATTGAAATAAGATCCAAATTGTCATATAGATCTTACTCTAATTGGGTTTGTATGCATTAATTACATCCAATAGTGAGTAGTCTAAAAATGACCCCTGGGACAACTCTTAGTCATAGGCCCCATATAGAGCTGCTTCCCGATCTTCATTTAAATCTATAAAAAAACAAAAATATTGCACTGATTCTTTTCAAATTTTGTTTGTATATATTTTCGCAAAATACAAGAGACTTTACCAAACATAGTCAGGATCGTTCCATTTTTGGGCCTAGTCCCCATATAGATATAGCATCCGATATGAACTTTTTCATATCTGCAGCCAAAAAAATTAATAAAAATCCCACTCTGCTTATTTTCTATTTCCAGTTAGTGGGGCCTATGAGATAGGGTCTCTAAACGCATTGTATAGGGTATCATATAGTCAGTCTCGACCGACTATAATTTTCTAACTTGTTATATTTGAAACAGCTGTTCAATCTGCTGAAATGTTTAACTTAAACACACTAAATCAAGTGTGAACGACTTTGTTTTTTTTTTTTGAAAACACGAGCTAAAACACCTCAAAATATCGTAGTGTTATATTTTATTTAATAACACTCATACTCGAAACCGGGTTATTTCAATATTACTTTTGTGATTTGATTCGAACTCGGTTTTGGTTTCTTAAAGTGAACCAATAGTAACAACTAACTGGATATAGAAAGTAATTATAAACCAAATTTAAGTGGTATTGTTATGAATTTGAGGCACATAAAAATGAAAAAGGTCGACAAATGGACTGATCAAGGCCAAATTTAAAAGAGTTTCTCCATACAGCACTTTTTTTTTAAAGTGCCAAATTATCGTATTTCGTTTTTCTTTTCAAACAAAATTATGTATATTTGAATAACTTCCTTTCAATTTTAAACTTTTTGGTCAAATACACTCATAATAGATGTCAGTAAGGCAAAAATTATATAACAAGATATATATAACTTGATTAACAAAGATTCGGATGTGTCAAAAATAACTCCGATGGTAGCACCAACGAGATGGCTAATAGAAAGAGCCATTAAAGCAATTCTTGATATATGGTTTGAGTTGGAAACTCACTCTAATGTTGTCAATGAAAAATAATTCAGTTAAAAAATATGTATAACTAGCAGTATATCCACTACGTTGTTAGCGGAATTATATATTAATTACTTAAACTATAAAAATATTTAAAAACAATAACGAATATAGTCTGAGTGACAATAATATAGAAACTTTTAACAAAATATATGTTTGTTGACTTGGAAGGTCAATAGCAAAAAACTTGATCTTAAAATTGAAAACTTTTTTATGAAAGTAAACATTTAACTCCAGAAAAAAATAGGGTAACATAAAACTTTCATTTCTATGCTATTGACAAAAAAAAATGGAAACCTTTACTATATGTGACCTTCTGCGAGAAAAGGGACCTAGTGTGTGAAAATTAAGTTTTGAGAAAAAAACGCATTTAAAGTTTCTACACCCTTTTAGGTACGAGAATCCTCCGTTTTTGACACAACCCGTTTTTGACACACTAGGTCACTTTTCTCGGAGAAAGTCACATATAATAGCACTGTGGTATAAATGATGGTCAAGGTCTTCCGGATGGATGATTCTTATACCGAATGATTGCGTAAGATTATTGTAGTAAAACCCCCAAAGCGTTTGGTCCTGTATGGGTGTAGGCAAATTTTATGGCCGTTATTACGTCTTTCGGTAACACTATTTGCCAACAGTATTCTAATTCCAGTTCAGATGTTTTTTTTTTAGCATAATTAATGCTAGTCAGGTGAATTTTCATTGACATTAGTGGTTTCCTCACAGGACGATCAGCCTCAATTGCTGGCCGGGAAACAGTTCGAACACATTGTTATACTTTGAGATGGTTGACCTCCTTAAGTAGAATTTTGGGACATTTTTAAATTCTTTTGCTATTAAATTATTCAGTCTTTGACCCGTTTCATGGGCCGTGGGCAATAAAATTAAATTATAGTGCGTTTACATCGAGCGTAATCTAGTTCTTTTTTACTAGATTTCCCATACAAAACAAAATCTAGCTCGTTACTAGATTTGAGCAAAATCTCACAATATCTCAAATTTGGGCACTACCAAATAATACTACTGTGTTTTTTTAATACTGCAGTAGAAAATTACAACGCAGTGACTGAAAAATTGACATTTAAAAACAAAGGCAAACAAGTTGAATAAAAAGCAAATAAAATATTAATTATTACCAAAATAATCTAACCCATAACAACAAAGTTTTTACTAAAACTCTTTCTTTCGTTATGCATATGAGTTTTGATCCCTCCGTGACAGTGCGTGACTTTGCGTGACTATTTTAAAATTAATCTTTGGGCACAACAAGTCTATGGATAAATCTTCAGTGTATGAGCTAAAAGAAAGAGTTTAAAAAATAACGAATCTGTAATAAAAAAATATTTAGTAATTGAAAAGTTATAACTTTTTATACTGACATGTGCCCACTCCAATCTGCTAAATAAAAATTGTGGAAAATTAATTTATTTTTGCTGTTCAAACAATACATTTAACAAATGCAGATTTTTTTTTTCGCAAAATTTCTATTTCAGTTTGTGCTTTTTTAATTTTTGATGCATAATATAGTTATAAAATCTGTTCCTAATTAGAATTTTCCATATTTCCATTTTCCTATTATTTTTTTATTTGTGGTATTTCTAGTTTATGTGTTTTATTTTAATCAGCTGTTTATTGTTGTGAAAATAAATCTCACAAAATGTCAAAAAAAGTTAGATGTAAACGGTATAGATTTTGAAATTGATTTCAACTAAAATCTACTAGATTTTCGTCAGATGTAAACGCACTATTAAGGATTTATATTTCTCACAAATATTCTTTCTCTTACGACCAGCACTAAAATCATCTTTTATTGTTGTTTTGCCTGTTCATGAAACTTTATTTTTGGCATTATTTTATTATACTTGGAAGAAAACATCGGAATCTATAAATATTTCAAATTCTTTTACACTTTTTTCTCTTTTTATTGTTTAATGAACTCTGGTAAATAAGCTTAAAAATTGTCACTGCTTTGGCCGTTTTCCCTCTCCTAGACGCTAGAATTAGCAATAAATTCAGTACTGACCGATGCCCACGTATTCGGTAGAGCCTGTATACCAAAATTCATATATAGAGATTGGTATGCTACGAAGATGCGCAAAGTTACCATTTTTACCCTTTAAAATTTTTTTACCCTCCTTAACATCCATCTAGTAGAATCCACATATTACATTTCATAGAATTATTGATTGGATCCAACGAGCTCGGTGGAGGCTGTGTACCAAAATTCATATGTATACATTAATACGTTAAGATGATGCAAACATGTACCATTTTACCCATTTTGTCCGTTCTTCCCCTTAAATGGCCGAATTTCGAAAAAAAAAACAAATCCTCAGCCAATGATTGTTTCTCGGATGGAATCTACATACCAAATTTCATATTCCTAGATTCATTTGTTACCATTTCCATTTAATTAACGAGTTTCTAAAAATCCCTTAGTAGATCTGTACACCGGGAGGGGAACCTATAGTCTAAATCCCAAGTTTCTGAGTAAAGGGTTTGGGCTGGGCGATGATGATCGTCCATGCAACTCTTTTATGTACATATATACATAGATGATCCCAAAAACTATATTTATATAATGTATTTGGCTCAATTTTAACAGAAGTACAGAAAGTAATTCTGACATTCGAAGACCAAAATGTGGACCACACAAATCTTGTTGATGACTAAAGCTTAAAAATGCCTGTAGTATTAATTATAAAATTCCATCAATTGTTTCTATCTATAATATTAATAGGCTAGGCGATTTTTTGTGACTGATGTTTTGTTCTACCGGTTTATCCCGCTTTTGACCAAATGTATATTATTTGAAAGGTATTTCTTTTTAGCCGTTTTGCAGATTTGCAGATTTTTAATTTTTTTCTTTTATTTGAAGTAAATTGCATTTAAAATTGCTATTAACACATACATAAAATTATACAATGCTATGTGTGTTTATTAAATTTCTTAATGTGTTTATAATAAAAATGAGTTTGTTTTTTGTGTTGATAATGGATTAGCATACTTTTAGGGTCTTATTTAATAAAAAAAAAAATTCCCAGAATTTGCGCTCGAATTTCGTTTTTTTATTTGCAAATGAGCAGGTATAAAAAAAGTTCTTAACGTGTTTTATTTTATTCTTCCTGATATACACTTCAAAACATTTCATTAAATACTAAATGATATGTAGTTCAATTCCAATTTAGCGCCTTTTAGCGCTTTGGGGAATGTGGTTTTGCTTGCAAAAAGTTGGCATCGCTGACATAGATAGACAGGCAAACGGACGGACATCACTAAATCGAATCAGAAAATGATTAAGAGTCGATTGACATAACAAAATGTGGGTCAAGGTCAGCAGTTTTTGATTTCTTGTGTCATCTCCTAAACTCTTTATTACCAAATATATAGCATTTGAAAGATGTGCACCATCTTTACAGTTGAGCGCAATTTGATACAATTTTTTTGGAGTAATAATCATTTAAATTTGATACTAAAATAAAATAAAATACATATTTAAGCTTGAAATAAAAAAACTATACAATGCTGTGCATGTGTTAACGAATTGGCTAAAATTTATTAGCATACACTTAGGCTCTTATAAAATTATTAACAAACCCATTTATATATCTTCTGCGTGCTCAACAAATATTTATAATGACATTTTATGAAATTTCTTTGAAAATTCACAATTTAATGATATATATTTAAATATTCATAAATTTTTTATATATATATATGTGACCTTCTTCGAGAAAAGGGACATAGTGTGTCAAAAAACGGGTTGTGTCAAAAACGGTGGATTTTAGTACCTAAAAGGGTGTAGAAACTTTAAATGCGTTTTTTTTTTTCTCAAAACTTAATTTTCACACACTAGGTCCCTTTTCTCGGAGAAGGTCACCTATAGAGAAAAAAATTTAATAAAAAAATAAAATTTCCCAGAATTTTCACTCGAATTTCCAGTGCTGGTCTCTGCTAGTATGAGTAATCATTAGAAATCATTAGAACGTTTCTTTGTGACGAATATTCTGCAGAACCAAACTCAGTTCTCAGCTCTTCTAGTTAGTTTATTTTAGACTAGAAGGTATAAGGGGACATGGCACTTTCCGTACAAAGTAAATATTTACATCTACAGATGTTTACATCTTAATAACGAGGGTCTTGTATTTTTATGAGAGTTTGTTAGGTTAATTATAATGAATATATTAAATTCACACAAAAATCATTTATTTGCAGACAACGTTCGATGTAAATAGATTGTTTTTTATTAGAAAAAAAAATTGGTGAAACAATGAAAGTTTAACACCATTACGAATAAAAAAACAAATAAACAATTATAGTTAGTATAGAATATAAATGGAATAAAAAAGAGCATAAATGGAATCTGAGTGAAAATTTTTATATCGGATGAAATTTTTTATATCGGATGATATTTTTAAATAAGACTAGGTCGCATAATATACCGATAAGACCATATTTATCTAAATCGCTTTGACACTATTCTGCCGTTTGATAGACCTAATTGAAAATTGGGGAATATGAGCAAATATGATGCTACAGTGTTTTTTTTTTTTGACAAATTATTATCGAGCGTAAACAATACAAACAAACCTAATTTGATCACGTAATTACTATAAAAAAGTTTTTACTGTGCAATTTCTGCTCGTTATACAATATGATTGGAAATATAAAATAAATGAGGGTAATCTCTGTAACGTGATATTTATACCCTATACCACTATGTGGTTTGGGTATAATGACTTTGTGCTGCTGTTTGTAACTACCAAAAATATTTGACCTAGACTCATCTTTTATTATACCGATCGGCTCAGAATCACTTTCTGAGTTGTTTTAGCGATGTCCGTCCTTCCGTCCGTCCGTCTGTGTGTCTTTGTAAAGCTTGTAATCAAACTACAGGTCGCAAATATGAATATATTTTAATCAAATTTGTTATATAGGCTTTCATCGGCCATGGGATGAACGCTATTGAAATTGGTGAGAATCAGTCCATGTTCAGACCTAGTCCCCATACAAATGACCCCTATGAAATCGACATAAATTGCCATAAGTTTCAAATTATCATATAGATCTCAGTCAAATTGGGTTTGTATATGTTTATTACATCCATTAATCAGTAGTTCAAAAATAATCTCTATAGGAAAATTCTTAGTCATAGGCCCCATATAGAGCTGCTTCCCGATCTTCACTTAAATCTATCAAAAAACAAAAATATTGCACAGATTTTTCTCAAATTTGGTTTGTATATATTTTTTAAAGTATAAGTGACTTTACCAAATATGGTCAGGATCGGTCCATATTTCGACCTAGTCCCCATATAAATATAGTATCCGATATGAACTTTTTCATATCTGCAGCCAAAAAAATTGGTAAAAAATGCTACTCAAATTTGGTTTATGCTTATTTGCTATACCCAATTAGTTGGACCGAAGAGATGGGGTCTCTTAACCATGGTATAGTGTATCGTATAGGCGGGCTAGACCGACTATAATTTTCTTACTTGTTTTATGTTGATTTATTACAAATAAAACATGTCCTGTGATGACATTTATATTTTACTACATTTTATCATTAAAATCAAGACATAAAAATAGCTTTTGACCTTTACATATGGGTACCATTTTAAAGGCATTTTTTTGTCTTTAAAATGGAAATTTTATGGTTTGAGGATTTTGTCATATTTGCAGTCGCCATATTTTGAAATTCAATCTGTACACGATAAGGATTTTTGAAAACACTCAATAAGTAGAAAAAAGAAAGAAGTTATTGTTCTACCCCCAATAAGGATCATAATTTATTCCCAGCAAAGACAGATTTATGGCCATACGAATCTGTCTGTTCTGCTGAAATCGCGGTAGTCAAAAAAAAAAAAAAAAATGTATCACACAATTTTGGCGGTTACTGCTTATAACTTTGTTTTCAAAAATTCAAAATTGTGTTATCATATCCAGCTGCAACTGTTATTACATACCTTGATAATCGGTTAACTAACCCATCTTATTCATTTTTTGGACTTTTGTTTGAAGTGTATTACTGTTTTAAAATTAAGTTTCGTTGTTCACGTTGTTAATACTGTTTCTAATATATGTTCCAATTTTCGTGGCAAAATCTTAATTGGTTAAATTTTTGTAAACAACTACAAATTAATTTGGCAATTTAAAAAATGTTTGATATGTTGAACAAAGAAGATCTATAAAATTTTGGTTGAGAAATGAAATATTTTAAGGAATTTGCAAATGCAATTCAGTGACCAGGCTATGTCGAAAAAAATGTTTACAAGTGGCAGAAACAGTTCCAAGATGGCTGCGCTGAAGACAAACGATAAAAGCGTTAAAAACAAAGAACGACTCAGACGAGAAAAACATAAATTAATAAACAACACGTAAAGGAAATCAAAGATTTGATGCAACAAAATAGGTCACCGACAAATATAAATCTTTCTGATGCTGCTGACATTTCAATAGGGTCAGTCAATGCAATTTTAAAAATAGTTTGTGCTTCAAACACGTTAAATCTTGACTGGTTCTAAAAAAAAATTAACACATCACTGAAATATTTTTTTCTGAATATCAGAAAGAAACATAATGCATTACTAAGGGTTATTAGATTTTAATCCATGCATACGAGTCCGAAAAGATTAAGCCATGTTTTTTCGATTATTGAATTTCAATCGCCCGTTATCAAGGTGTTATACTGCCATAATACCATTTTCAACAGAGTACCCAGAACGAGATCGGAGAAGATAAAGATATTTGAATGTCTCTACCATAGCAGTAAGGGGTCAACAAACCCTGAAATTATTCGACAAGTATATGACGAGAAGAAACAAAGGTTTCAAGGTCAGGGATTTGAGCTCATTTATACAGACGGGTCAATAAAGGATAACTGTGCTGGGGGAGTGATTTATCATCCAAGAACGGGGATGATGAGGCTTTTTAAGCTGACGAAAAAATTCTCATCCATGTCAGTAGAACTGGTCATGATTGAAAGGGCTGTTCCTTTGGCGATCGATTTCAATATGAGCAAAATTGCAATCTTGGCGGACAGTAAAAGTGGTTGTTTGTCCCTTAAGGGCGGTGAAGATAACGATATCAATCTGAGCATTCATGAACTTCTTGATGAGGCGGCACTGCAGCATTCACTTTATAGCAATGCACTATATTCCGTCACACAAGGGTATCGCAAAAAATGAATTAGTCGATGATGCGCAAAGAAAGCGACTGAAGAAGGTGAAATTTTACAAGTTAAGTGGACGAAAAATGAAGGTAAGGGAAATTGAGAGGATATTATGGGAAGAATGGGAAGGAGAATATGTAGAACGGGGCCGTGAAAAGGTAAGTATAAGAAAATATTCCCGTCCTTGAGGAGGAGACCATAGTTTGTAGGCCGATCGCACCTCACCATGACGGGACATTTCTTTAGCCCTCACTCGTTGGCGAAGATGCATGTATTGGATGATGATATTTGCTCATTTTGTAACGAAGTTGAAAATTACTCCCACATTGTATTCAAGTTTGCAAAATACGCACATCAAAGAATGAAGTACCCAGTTTTGGAAAGATACAATGATACTACTTCGTTTTTTATTAACGAAAAGGTAGAGGTTTACCGTAATATAACGGACTTTTTAAAGTTGGTGGAAGTGAAACTGTAGCCGAAAATCTTCAGATAATATTTATGGCGTTTTATCCCTAGGGAGCATCCAAATAACTTGTTTAAAGGGGAACGGAGTAATCCGAGAAGCACAAAAAAAAAATCATGTGAGTCCGATCACAAGGGAGATGTGTAAACATACAATAATTAAAGAAAACATCAACATCATATTTTCCAGTGCATAAAAAATAAGTCGATTATGCTGTTTTCTGAAATTCAATTGATGTTTTCTGAAATGCAATTGATGTTTTCTGAAATTCAATTGATGTTTTCTGAAATACAATTAATGTTTTCAGCAATTCAAATGATGCTTTTTGAAATTCAATTGATGTTTTCTGAAATTCTAATTATGTTTTCTGAAATTCAAATGATGTTTTCTGAAATGCAATTGATGTTTTCTGAAATACAATTGATGTTTTCTGAAATTCAATTGATGTTTTCTGAAACTCGAATGATGTTTTCTGAAATTATATTGATGTTTTCTGAAATTCTATTTATGTTTTCTGAAATTCAAATGATGTTTTCTGAAACTCGAATGATGTTTTCTGAAATTATATTGATGTTTTCTGAAATTCTATTGATGTTTTCTGAAATTTAATTGATGTTTTCTGAAACTCGAATGATGTTTTCTGAAATTATATTGATGTTTTCTGAAATTCTATTTATGTTTTCTGAAATTCAAATGATGTTTTCTGAAACTTGAATGATGTTTTCTGAAATTATATTGATGTTTTCTGAAATTCTATTTATGTTTTCTGAAATTCAAATGATGTTTTCTGAAATTATATTGATGGTTTCTGAAATACAATTGATGTTTTCTGAAATTCTATTTATGTTTTCTGAAACTCGAATGATGTTTTCTGAAATTATATTGATGTTTTCTGAAATTCTATTAATGTTTTCTGAAATTCAAATGATGTTTTCTGAAATTATATTGATGATTTCTGAAATACAATTGATGTTTTCTGAAATGATATTGATGTTTTCTGAAATTCTATTTATGTTTTCTGAAATTCAATTGATGTTTTCTGAAACTCGAATGATGTTTTCTAAAATTTTATTGATGTTTCTGAAATTCTATTGATGCTTTCTGAAATTCAATTGATGTTTTCTGAAACTCGAATGATGTTTTCTGAAATTATATTGATGTTTTCTGAAATTCTATTTATGTTTTCTGAAATTCAAATGATGTTTTCTGAAATTATATTGATGTTTTCTGAAATTCTATTTATGTTTTCTGAAATTCAAATGATGTTTTCTGAAATTATATTGATGGTTTCTGAAATACAATTGATGATTTCTGAAATTCTATTGATGCTTTCTGAAATTCAATTGATGTTTTCTGAAACTCGAATGATGTTTTCTGAAATTATATTGATGTTTTCTGAAATTCTATTTATGTTTTCTGAAATTCAAATGATGTTTTCTGAAACTCGAATGATGTTTTCTGAAATTATATTGATGTTTTCTGAAATTCTATTTATGTTTTCTGAAATTCAAATGATGTTTTCTGAAATTATATTGATGGTTTCTGAAATACAATTGATGTTTTCTGAAATTCTATTTATGTTTTCTGAAACTCGAATGATGTTTTCTGAAATTATATTGATGTTTTTTGAAATTCTATTTATGTTTTCTGAAATTCAAATGATGTTTTCTGAAATTATATTGATGGTTTCTGAAATACAATTGATGTTTTCTGAAATTATATTGATGTTTTCCGAAATTCAAATGATGTTTTCTGAAATACAATTGATGTTTTCTGAAATACAATTGATGTTTTCTGAAATTATATTGATGTTTTCTGAAATTCAAATGATGTTTTCTGAAATTATATTGATGGTTTCTGAAATACAATTGATGTTTTCTGAAATTCTATTTATGTTTTCTGAAACTCGAATGATGTTTTCTGAAATTATATTGATGTTTTCTGAAATTCTATTTATGTTTTCTGAAATTCAAATGATGTTTTCTGAAATTATATTGATGGTTTCTGAAATACAATTGATGTTTTCTGAAATTATATTGATGTTTTCCGAAATTCAAATGATGTTTTCTGAAATACAATTGATGTTTTCTGAAATACAATTGATGTTTTCTGAAATTCTATTTATGTTTTCCGAAATTCAAATGATGTTTTCTGAAATACAATTGATGTTTTCTGAAATACAATTGATGTTTTCTGAAATTATATTGATGTTTTCTGAAATTCAATTGATGTTTTCTGAAATTTTATTGATGTTTTCTGAAATACAGTTTATGTTTTCTGAAATTCTATTGATGTGTTCTGAAATACAATTGATGTTTTCTGAAATTATATTGATGGTTTCTGAAATACAATTGATATTTTCTGAAATTATATTGATGTTTTCTGAAATTCTATTTATGTTTTCTAAAACTCGAATCATGTTTTCTGAAATTATATTGATGTTTTCTGAAATTCAATTGATGTTTTCTGAAACTCGAATGATGTTTTCTGAAATTATATTGATGTTTTCTGAAATTCTATTTATGTTTTCTGAAATTCAAATGATGTTTTCTGAAACTCGAATGATGTTTTCTGAAATTATATTGATGTTTTCTGAAATTCTATTGATGTTTTCTGAAATTCAGTTGATGTTTTCTGAAACTCGAATGATGTTTTCTGAAATTATATTGATGTTTTCTGAAATTCTATTTATGTTTTCTGAAATTCAAATGATGTTTTCTGAAACTCGAATGATGTTTTCTGAAATTATATTGATGTTTTCTGAAATTCTTTTTATGTTTTCTGAAATTCAAATGATGTTTTCTGAAATTATATTGATGGTTTCTGAAATACAATTGATGTTTTCTGAAATTCTATTTATGTTTTCTGAAACTCGAATGATGTTTTCTGAAATTATATTGATGTTTTCTGAAATTCTATTAATGTTTTCTGAAATTCAAATGATGTTTTCTGAAATTATATTGATGATTTCTGAAATACAATTGATGTTTTCTGAAATGATATTGATGTTTTCTGAAATTCTATTTATGTTTTCTGAAATTCAATTGATGTTTTCTGAAACTCGAATGATGTTTTCTAAAATTTTATTGATGTTTCTGAAATTCTATTGATGCTTTCTGAAATTCAATTGATGTTTTCTGAAACTCGAATGATGTTTTCTGAAATTATATTGATGTTTTCTGAAATTCTATTTATGTTTTCTGAAATTCAAATGATGTTTTCTGAAATTATATTGATGTTTTCTGAAATTCTATTTATGTTTCCTGAAATTCAAATGATGTTTTCTGAAATTATATTGATGGTTTCTGAAATACAATTGATGATTTCTGAAATTCTATTGATGCTTTCTGAAATTCAATTGATGTTTTCTGAAACTCGAATGATGTTTTCTGAAATTATATTGATGTTTTCTGAAATTCTATTTATGTTTTCTGAAATTCAAATGATGTTTTCTGAAATTATATTGATGTTTTCTGAAATTCTATTTATGTTTCCTGAAATTCAAATGATGTTTTCTGAAATTATATTGATGGTTTCTGAAATACAATTGATGATTTCTGAAATTCTATTGATGCTTTCTGAAATTCAATTGATGTTTTCTGAAACTCGAATGATGTTTTCTGAAATTATATTGATGTTTTCTGAAATTCTATTTATGTTTTCTGAAATTCAAATGATGTTTTCTGAAACTCGAATGATGTTTTCTGAAATTATATTGATGTTTTCTGAAATTCTTTTTATGTTTTCTGAAATTCAAATGATGTTTTCTGAAATTATATTGATGGTTTCTGAAATACAATTGATGTTTTCTGAAATTCTATTTATGTTTTCTGAAACTCGAATGATGTTTTCTGAAATTATATTGATGTTTTCTGAAATTCTATTAATGTTTTCTGAAATTCTATTAATGTTTTCTGAAATTCAAATGATGTTTTCTGAAATTATATTGATGGTTTCTGAAATGCAATTGATGTTTTCTGAAATGATATTGATGTTTTCTGAAATTCTATTTATGTTTTCTGAAATTCAATTGATGTTTTCTGAAACTCGAATGATGTTTTCTAAAATTTTATTGATGTTTTCTGAAATTCTATTGATGCTTTCTGAAATTCAATTGATGTTTTCTGAAACTCGAATGATGTTTTCTGAAATTATATTGATGTTTTCTGAAATTCTATTTATGTTTTCTGAAATTCAAATGATGTTTTCTGAAATTATATTGATGTTTTCTGAAATTCTATTTATGTTTTCTGAAATTCAAATGATGTTTTCTGAAATTATATTGATGGTTTCTGAAATACAATTGATGATTTCTGAAATTCTATTGATGCTTTTTGAAATTCAATTGATGTTTTCTGAAACTCGAATGATGTTTTCTGAAATTATATTGATGTTTTCTGAAATTCTATTTATGTTTTCTGAAATTCAAATGATGTTTTCTGAAATTATATTGATGTTTTCTGAAATTCTATTTATGTTTTCTGAAATTCAAATGATGTTTTCTGAAATTATATTGATGGTTTCTGAAATACAATTGATGTTTTCTGAAATTCTATTGATGTTTTCTGAAATTCAATTGATGTTTTCTGAAACTCGAATGATGTTTTCTGAAATTATATTGATGTTTTCTGAAATTCTGTTTATGTTTTCTGAAATTCAAGTGATGTTTTCTGAAATTCTGGTGATGTTTTCTGAAATTCAATTGATCTTTTCTGAAACTCGAATTATTTTTTCTGAAATTATATTGATGTTTTCTGAAATTCTATTTATGTTTTCTGAAATTCAAATGATGTTTTCTGAAATTATATTGATGGTTTCTGAAATACAATTGATGTTTTCTGAAATTCTATTGATGTTTTCTGAAATTCTATTTATGTTTTCTGAAATTCAATTGATGTTTTCTGAAACTCGAATGATGTTTTCTAAAATTTTATTGATGTTTTCTGAAATTCTATTGATGCTTTCTGAAATTCAATTGATGTTTTCTGAAACTCGAATGATGTTTTCTAAATTATATTGATGTATTCTGAAATTCTATTTATGTTTTCTGAAATTCAAATGATGGTTTCTGAAATTATATTGATGGTTTCTGAAATACAATTGATGTTTTCTGAAATGATATTGATGTTTTCTGAAACTCGAATGATGTTTTCTAAAATTTTATTGATGTTTTCTGAAATTCTATTGATGCTTTCTGAAATTCAATTGATGTTTTCTGAAACTCGAATGATTTTTTATGAAATTATATTAATGTTTTCTGAAATTCTATTTATGTTTTCTGAAATTCAAATGATGTTTTCTGAAATTATATTGATGTTTTCTGAAATTCTATTTATGTTTTCTGAAATTCAAATGATGTTTTCTGAAATTATATTGATGGTTTCTGAAATACAATTGATGATTTCTGAAATTCTATTGATGCTTTCTGAAATTCAATTGATGTTTTCTGAAACTCAAATGATGTTTTCTGAAATTATATTGATGTTTTCTGAAATTCTATTTATGTTTTCTGAAATTCAAATGATTTTTTCTGAAATTATATTGATGTTTTCTGAAATTCTATTTATGTTTTCTGAAATTCAAATGATGTTTTCTGAAATTATATTGATGGTTTCTGAAATACAATTGATGTTTTCTGAAATTCTATTGATGTTTTCTGAAATTCAATCGATGTTTTCTGAAACTCGAATGATGTTTTCTGAAATTATATTGATGTTTTCTGAAATTCTATTTATGTTTTCTGAAATTCAAGAGATGTTTTCTGAAATTCTAGTGATGTTTTCTGAAATTCAGTTGTTCTTTTCTGAAACTCGAATGATGTTTTCTGAAATTATATTGATGTTTTCTGAAATTCTATTTATGTTTTCTGAAATTCAAATGATGTTTTCTGAAATTATATTGATGTTTTCTGAAATTCTATTTATGTTTTCTGAAATTATATTGATGTTTTCTGAAATTTTATTTATGTTTTCTGAAATTCAAGTGATGTTTTCTGAAATTCTATTGATGTTTTCTGAAATTCAATTGATGTTTTCTGAAACTCGAATGATGGAATTGGAAAATTGGAAAATGTTTAGAAAAGAACATATCATAATTTTTTCACCAATACAATCATAAGTCACACAGCGTTATCTGCTTCAGCTCACACCGATATGAGTTACGCTGTTCTTGTGATTGTATTGTGAAATAGAAATTTACCCCCCTGCGCGTATAGATGTTTACACATCAAAAAAGATGCCAGAATTACGGACCGAGATGTCTTGGCTTTTACACCACGATTAAGCAACTTCTCAAACTTCGTTGAGTATTCGAGACCATTTCGTACAAAATTTTCCAATTGTTTCACAATCACCGTCTTTGCTTTATTTAGCACCATGCTAGGAATCCTTTGAACCTCATTCTGGAATTTGACTTTAAAATCTGTTTTGAAGATTTGAAAAAACAGTGGCAAAATTATGTTGCAGTGGGTGTCAGCTTATTTGATGAAGGGCAATAATTGAAATTCATCGTACATTAACTTATGAACCAAATATGATACTGAAAAAATAAAAACGCCATTTTAAAGAGCATATGTGTTGATTCAAAAATAATATTTCATATATTTTACAGTTGGTTTTTTGATTTTAATTAAATTAAAATGTAAGAAACAACTATATTTCTACATTGAGCAGCTTATTTAATGCAGCATAATGCTACGGGTACTTACAAACTAACATAAATAAACATAGATTTTTTCAATACTTTTAGTATTTGATATAAAAATCGTTTTGAGATATAAAAGCTTTAAGATTATTTTGCATTGAATGAACCAGTTTTTGTGTAGCTTCTGGCTGAATTTTACTCCATTCTTCTCGCAATGCTGTTTTTAAGATTTTTTGCTAGAAATGTTGTGTTTGCTGCGAATGTTAGTTTCTAACAACGCCCATAAATTCACGATAATGTTTAAGTCAGGAGACTAGCCGGTAGTTCTATGAGATGGGGATAATTCCATATAAACCATGCCAGCACTACTACTGATATATGTAGCAAGCTTTCTTTTAGAATACCTAGGCGCATTATATTATCCATGTTTAATTCAATTTATATTAAATTTCCAACTCCTGATGTTGCCATTCAGTGGCACCACCGTGTTTTATAGTCATAGGCAAATTTTTTAACTCAAGTTGTGTATTGGGCTTCCGCCACAACATCGTCCTTCCACCCGAGCCAAACATCTTAAATTTCGATTCATTGAAGAAAATGACAGTGTTTCAAAATTCCGAATCCTTTAAAAAGTTTTTTTTTCTGAAATTTAACCGGCAGTTTTTATTCTTTTTCGTTTATGTAGGGCTTGTTTCGTGGTACTCGATAATGAAAGTCGTGTGATCGTAAGAGACGAAGATTTCTGATGCACAACAAGCCTTGCCAATAGAATTATGCACCTTATAATCCATTTTTGTGCCGATGACTGAGTTTTTTCATTATTTTTCCTTAAGATCCATCTTTCGTAGTTCGCAGTAAGATTTTAATTTGATGCCTCTCTGCCCTTGTCCTTCACTCTATTTTCTCTCAAAAACCGTTTATAATATGCTGAACTGTGGAAGACGGTATATTCCTTGTTCAGAAATTTAGCGCTGACTCTGCAATTGTTTATGTTGGTGAATGACAAATCCCGTTACTAAATAATTGTGCATCGCACTGTGGCTGAAATTTTGAATTCATTGGCCAAAGTAAATTTTTTTTTTTTGTCACCGATTGTTCAAATTTTAACGACATTTTATAGTCAATATACCTAAATTGAGGTAGCCAAAAATTAGGTTAAACTACTGCTAAATGTGGGCGTGGCATGCTGTCAATCTCAACTGTTTTTTAAATTTCAGGAAAAGGTGATTTTTTTTTGTGTTTTGTCAAGAATAAATGGTTACTACTCGCAAGAAGTTATCATCGATAATGAACTGCGGTCCTTTTTACAAGGTTTGTAACGAGGCTTTTTCGCTTTAGCTGGGGCAACCTCAGCGTGCCCAGGGTTCGTTACAAATTTTATTTGTTTTTACCGACAGGAAAAAATAAATCACGCATCACTTTTTGTAAAACGTTATAAACTTTATTCACGCACAAATTATACTATGGGTGTTTACCAGTGGTGGTTAAGGGTCGTCTCGTTGACAGTGCTGGGTTGCGTAGAGCCACTGACCGGTCCCGTCTAATTGATGGCGTAGAACACTCTTTCAATTTCGGGGATGGTTCGTGTAGTCAGACTCTCGCAAAAAGGTAATGATCACCTGGTTGAGGACGTAGGAACTCCCCACCCGACAGTGATGGTCCCGGTTACGAAACAACAAGTCTGGTTCAATTAATGGTGGAGACCCGTACCTTTCAACTGATCTGAACTATGTTGTTGAGTCACTAGTTGTCTAAGTAAATTGTTCTGGGTATAATTCACTGGATTGATGCTGTATAACAAACTTTCAATCTTGGGTGATTATACCGTGGCAACTAATAAGTTATATTAAACTGATAGCGGAGACCCAACCTTTCAGTTTAATATGATCTTACCGTGTGGCTGTCCACTGGCGAACTAACTTTTTTTCGTTAGTGCGCTGTCTTTTATACTGTCACTTGACCATGTAAGCTGTGTATAACTATGGTAAAGCTCAATACAGTGGTGGTGATTTAATTTCTCACCACAACATCTGTATGGTATGTTGTTAACAGTGATTGAGCTTTACCATTTGTTATTTAACATTATGAAACAAATGATTTTAATATATAGCAGACATAGTAGCATTAAATCTTAACTAATATGGTAAATAGATGTTAACTAGACTTTTAGTTATGAAATAAAAAAAAATATAATTCAGCTTTAGTAAATAAAACAATGGGTGTACAAACGTTCAATCGTACTACAGAATATAATTAAATGGATATTCATTTTCTTAAGTTATAGGTAATAGAATATAATAAATATAATGATTGTGTATGTAAAAACGAACGGCGTGACTTTTACTCGTCACAGGTTGGTAGGATTGTAGGCTTTAGTAGTTGTAAGTAGTCTCAGCCCTACCATTTAATATTAGGGGCGTTATGAAATATTTATTAAACTACTATATTTTGTCAAATTTCAAATTTAGAGGAATAGAACTTCTACGGAACAAAAGGGAACAAGAAACGTATACCACCTTGAGACAGCTGAAAGTGTCCTCCTTAACCATACATATATATACTCATATACCTGCCACGACCTGCCGGTAGAATAATTTTCATTTTAATGAAATTACTCACAAAAAATTTCACATTACGGTAACTTAAACTGTCCTATAAGTATAAGATGGTGTGTTAAATTTGTGCTTTAGGTATTTTATAGCTTATTACCATTATCATTATTTGTTCTATTACCAGCAATGATATCTGCTTACAAAATACACCACACTTTTTATATATTTGTAAGTAAGAATGACAATGGAAACACAAAGTTAATTATTTTTTGTAAATGGGGATGTGATGGTTCTTCCGGACAAAAACAATACAAACAAGTAATATGTGAAAATATTTCGGACTCAGATATGTTCATGGTATCATTTGTACCATCGGGATTGAAAAACTTGTTTGGAAGATTCAGAGCCTTCGACTAGTATAACGTAAACAAAGGATATTTGGAGAAATGAGACACCATCTTTTACGAAATAATGCAGACCAATCAAATTTGAATTCAAAAAAGAAACTCATTATACCATTAACAAAGGAGTTACTGATGTCAAGCCCAAATTACAACACTAAGCCATTACAATTACAGTCAGATGGGCAGCATATTGAAGAAAGCTACCAATTAATGTTGCCAATGATAGCTGCAAAAGTAGGCCAGGCTTTGACTAGCACGAAGGCTGCATCCAGCTGCATAAGATGCCAAGCAACAACAGGTCAATTAAACCAAGTCCTGACAAAATCATTAGATAATACTGATGCATATAAATTTGGACAATCTTTTTCTCAGATCAAAAATAGCATTTGAGATAACAGGAGTGCTTTAAAATAATCCTAGAAGTACTTGCGTGCAATGAAGAAATTGACTCGTAGAATATTTGAAGATTTTGCTAAGGAAACTGCAAAAATATAGTATATACAACCAAGTACCATGTAGAATTTCACAAAATTCCACAAATGATATATATAATATATTATTGGTAACGTCAGATCTGTTCTTCTCCAGTATTCGAAATCAATGTAACGTGGAATATCGGGATTTAGATGAAGAGTTCATAAAACTACTAAAGAACAGAAACAACACAGAACAGAATACGGAATATTTGCAATCAATATTTGAGTCAAATGAATAATAATTATAATTGCCTTTCATTGTTATTTAAGTACGAAAATCATAGTATTAGTAAAAAATAATAATAAACAGAACCTACCATTGTTACAAATGCAATTAAAATATATTTCAGTTTTTATTTTTAAAAGGTTTTCTTACCCATTTTAGGAAATATTATTTTTACATTAAATATTCTTCTTTCAATGTTTTTTTAATCTATATATGTGACCTTCTCCGAGAAAAGGGACCTAGTGTGTGAAAATTAAGTTTTGAGAAAAAAACGCATTTAAAGTTTCTACACTCTTCTAGGTACCACGTTTTTGACACAACCCGTTTTTTGACACACTAGGTCCCTTTGCTCGGAGAAGGTCACATATATAAGAAATTTATGAATATTTCGATGAGCATAACGGTATGTAAATCAATTTTAGCTATTCACAATTCAACACAGGGCGTGTGATATAAAATTTAAACCATTCGCATTGACAGGGTGTAAGGTATTATTGTAAGTATTTTATTTTATTTTATTTAATATATTTTTAAAACATATTATACATAACTTTTAACATTCTCCGCTTCTCCTCCATATCAGCAATTATTAGGACAAATATCACACTCTCCGTGCCCACATTTTGCTTAAAAACGGAATAAAACATTTTCCTGCACGTATTAGTATATTGATGAAAGACTCAAAAAATAAAAACCCATATGTTCATATCAAAATTTAACAGCAAAATTTCCATTTGATTTTACTATTTTTTTAGTGTAAAAATTTTTTTGAGTGTAAACATTTAAAAAATCCAAAAAATGTTTGTGATAAATATTATAATCCAAATATGACACTTTTTAGTAAATTAAAAAAAACATATTTCACGCTAAAAGTTAAATCAAAATCAAAAGTTCAACTTTGACCTAGAATTCCTTAAAAAATACCTAGCCAATTTTAAGAATAATAAAAGCTAAGTCGAGTTCAACTAAATATCTATCCATAAAAAAAAATACTAAAATATTTTGAACGGTTCAAAAGTTACAGAATTTTGGCCAATTGAGAACAATTTTCATACTGCGCGTCAGCCCGTATTTCAAGTTTTATAAATAAAATGGAAAGAGCGTTGGTTTTCGAATTTTTATTTGAAAATATTTATTTTTTCACGTAATTACCTATAATAATTTAAAAAAAAGCCTACTACACCTCTTCCAACGGTATCAATGTCGTTAAAAGTTGACTGCATCAAATAAGCTACTCAATTTAGAAATATAGTTTTGTTTACTCTTTGATTTATTTAAAATCAAAAAACTAAATGTAAAATATAAGAAATATCATTTTTGAATAAAAAAGTGAATATTTTTATACTACGTTGTTATTTTGTTAAATTTCCTCTTTAGTCTAATGATATTTTGGACAATTTTGGCAATTAGTAACCTTATTCTAAAGTACATTCTACATTTTAAAAAGTTTTTTCACTTCTTCATTTGCTTCAATGTCCTTTGCTTCTAACAAATGTTTAATTTAAAAAATATTTCATCACACAATTTCAGCGTTTCCATTAATGAATTTCTTGGCTTCTTAGCCCTCCTTCACTTAGTTGGTTAACCCATGAGTAGGTCGAGTTGTGTAGGCTTCATGTTTACGTTTTTACAGGGTTGCCAACTATCACATAAAGCATAAATTTTTCGCTTTTTTAATTTTCAGACCTAAAACAGATTTCGTAACTACTACGTCATATAACGGAAAAACCTGCGCATGTCGTAATCTTTATTTTTTATCATTTTTGGGTAAGAGATAAGTTTTTTATGGTATATTTGTTTTGGCAATACTTTTAGACAATTGCATGTGTATAGTATGAATGTTGAACAGTGGCGCCCTTAGAACAAATGAGGTTGCAAAAATCAAAAATTTCATGTGCGCTTAAGACATTTTTAATAAATTCATCTTATAGGAAGTTGTTCAAAGATTACAAATTTGCTACCCTCAGTAAAATCAGATTATGAGTTTAGAAGATATAACCCTTCAAAATTGACCGATTTTCAGTTCTTAAAAAAAACACACAATTTTAATGAATTTAGTCCAGTTAAAAAACTTAGATAACGAATCGCAACTTTTTTATTTCTGTTGATTTATGTATTTATTCAGTATATTATAGAAAAAAAAAGTTTTCTGTTCGCTTTGTGTTTCTCCATGTAAATCGCTATTGACCAACTGCCTATTTTTTCAATATATTTCAACTTTGATGGAAAATAAAAAAAAAAAATTTTAAAAAATAAAAAAAATTTTTTTTTTAAATATTTTTTTTATTTCTGCCATAATTTCAAAATATGTTCTTTGATTACACAAGGGAACGAGGTTATTGTTGATTAAGAACTGAATGTTGTTTTTATAGTTATTTGGGCCTCTGAATCCAAATCTGCACTTGGTTTTTTTTCTATCAGCTCGACTTTTCGCCATCAAAATCAAAAGTTGTGCAACGATTACAATGAAATAAAGCTCATTTCATTCGAAATATGTTTAACCATATGCTTCTAGACCAACCTGTTATCTATGTCGCTTTTTATACCCTATACCACTATGTGGTTTGGGTATAATGACTTTGTGCTACTGTTTGTAACAACCAAAAATATTTGACCTAGACCCATCTTTAATTATACCGATCGAATCAGAATCACTTTCTGAGTTGATTTAACAATATCCGTCCGTCCGTCCGTCCGTCTGTGTGTCCATGTAAAGCTTGTAATCAAACTGCAGGTCGCAAATACGAATATATTTTGATGAAATTTGGTATATAAGCTTTTATCGACCATGGGATGAACGCTATTGAAATTGGTGAGAATCGGTCCATGTTCAGACCTAGCCCCCATACAAATTTCCCATATGAAATCGGGTTTATATGCGTTCATTACATCCACTAATAAGTAGTCCAAAACTGATCCCTTTGACCCTATATAGAGCTGCTTCCCGATCTTCACTTAAATCTATTAAAAAACAAAAATATTGCACTGATTCTTCTCAAATTTTGTTTGTATATATTTTTGCAAAATACAAGAGACTTTACCAAACATGATCAGGATCGGTCCATTTTTGGACCTAGTCCCTTTATAGATATAGCATCCGATATGAACTTTTTCATATCTGCAGCCAAAATTAATTAAATTAATAAAAATTAATAAAAATCCCACTTAAATTTGGTTTTTGCTTATTTTCAATGTCCAGTTAGTTGGGCCTAAGAGATAGGGTTTCTAAACGCATGGTATAGGGTATCGTATAGTCGGTCTAGACCGACTATAATTTTCTTACTTGTTTTTGTATGAATTTTTAAAGAACAAAATTTTTTTTTTTGGGATTATTCTTTTTTTCAAAACTTCCACGATATCTCTGAAACTGCTGGGCAAATTTAAAACCAATGTAAGCACGGCTAAAAGATAATATTGCTGACGAGTTTTGGATTTTTTAAACTGAATATGATGAACCGTTTTTAAGTTATTCCAATATATGTAGTGGAAGTGCCTTAATTTTGGATATAATGGTATATCGCGAAAAGCCGTGCTGATAAAAAAAAACCAAGTGCAGATTTGAAATCAGCGACCTCAAATTTACCTAATTCGATAAATTCGAGCTGCCCCTAGCTGCTCTTTCGACTGTTAGACGTAAAAAAGTTTAAAAAGACATTGTTCCAGTTTTCAAAAAAACACACAAATTTTAGAAAATTGGTCAAGTTTCAGGTAGAATATAAAAATTTTATTTTTTCACTATTTTCCAACTTTGGTGGAAAATACATTTTCTTTAATGCATTGATAATAATTTAAAAATATAAAAACCTTGAAAAAGAAACATAAAAATATAAAATTTTTAAAAATCATGTTTTTTAGTTAACATAGATACGATTTTTTTCATGCCGTTAACAATCTTTTTGATAAGCCATAAGTAACCATCTAGAACGTATACCACATTGTTCAAGCACATATTTAATTGGACAATTATCTATCGTATGCCTTTTAACGTATTTTATTATCTCAATCGGTTCAAAAGTTATGATTTTTGCAACGAAAAAACACATTTCAATATTTTTTTTATAATCTTTAGTTATTTGATTTTATTGATAACTAAAAAAATTTAATTTTTATTTAATCATTGTATTGTATATAATTTTTCATATATTATTTATTCTTTGTATTATGAATAAGTTTTGCATTTAACATAACTTTTTTGTTAAGCATTTCCGCTTTTACACCATGTACTTGTAACAAAGTTTTTTTACATTGCTCAACTTATTATTTTGGATTTTTACACACTATTTGAAATTTTATGCATTCATAAAAATTGCTGACAACTTTTATAAGTTCTGTTAAGAAGTGTATATGAAGATATTTGGTGGTATGATATATATATATTTGTTTTTATTAAAACCGGAGATGCGAAGGAAATGAAACAAATGTATTTTTATTAGCCAAACACATGCAATTTTTTTTTTATAAAAAAAAAACTTTCTTAATGTATAGGTTACGCAAAAGTAAACAATGGAAAAACTAATAAACGCAATAGCGAAAAAGCGCAAAGTGGAAAAAAAACTTAAAATCAAAGAAAAGCACAAATATCGCAAACCATTTCTTTAAATGTAAGGAAATTCCAATAAGCCCTCTTAGTTTCTAATAAATAGTTAGACCTGTAAGTACTGCAAAATTATTAAAAAAAAAATACATTTTTAGGAACTTCATACTTGGTGATTTTATAATTAAATTTAAATATTTTTTTGTAACATTTTTAAATTTATTAAGGGACGTATGCTAAAAAGTTAAAGTGTACTACTTCAAGTAGACTTTATCAACAAATTTTGTATGAACAAGTAAGAAAATTATAGTCGGTCTAGACCGACTATACGATACCCTATACCATGCGTTTAGAAACCCTATCTCTTAGGCCCAACTAACTGGACATTGAAAATAAGCAAAAACCAAATTTGAGTGGGATTTTTATTAATTTTTTTGGCTGCAGATATGAAAAAGTTCATATCGGATGCTATATCTATAAAGGGACTTGGTCCAAAAATGGACCGATCCTGATCAAGTTTGGCAAAAATATGTACAAACAAAATTTGAGAAGAATCAGTGCAATATTTTTGCTTTTTAATAGATTTAAGTGAAGATCGGGAAGCAGCTCTATATGGCGTCAAAGGGATCATTTTTGGACTACTCATTAGTGGATGTAATGAACGCATACAAACCCAATTTGAGTAAGATCTATATGACAATTTGGATCTTATGGCAATTTATGTCGATTTCATATGGGTAATTTGTATGGGGGCTAGGTCTGGACATGGACCGATTCTCACCAATTTCAATAGCGTTCATCCCATGGCTTATATACATCAAAATATATTCATATTTGCGACCTGCAGTTTGATTACAAGCTTTACATGGACACACAGACGGACGGACGGACGGACGGACGGACGGACGGACATTGTTAAATCAACTCAGAAAGTGATTCTGATTCGATCGGTATAATTAAAGATGGGTCTAGGTCAAATATTTTTGGTTGTTACAAACAGCACAAAGTCATTATACCCAAACCACATAGTGGTATATGGTATAAAAACATCTAATAAAATCTACTTGAAGTATAACGACTAACGCGACAACTTCTTGCCACTTAGGTGAATGTACCAATTGCCCGAAAACCACATTCATCAAAGAAAATTTAATCAACTCTTTAGATCGATCATCTTAAATGTGGATGATTTTGTGGAAGAAATGTGTACAGGATTGCTAAACTTGAGAAACCATGACTTTTTAGTCAAAGAGTAATGGTCATTCTTCAAGGATTTGAAGATACATTTGAAGTCTGGTGAATTCGTTATTTCATATGATTTCGCAGAAAACTATAAATATGTTCTTCAGGATGCCATGCACTTCCACTTCAATAACGACCAAGCAACTATATTCACAGTAGTTATTTACTACATGAAAGATGAAAAACTAGAACACAAAAGTATGGCAATCATATCCGACGATTTAAAACATGATACCGTTGCAGTTTATGAGTACCAGAAGAGAATACTAAAATTTTTAAAATCTAAATTTACAGTAAAGAAGGTATACTACGTTTCAGACGGAGCTCTCAAGATTTTAAAAACAAAAGTAGCTTGGAAAATCTTATGGCCCATGAAAAAGATCTTGGAATGCCAACTGAGTGGCATTTTCATCCTACTGCTCATGGTAAAGGAGCATGTGATGGTATTGGAGCAAACCTTAAAAGAAATGCAGCGAAGTATAGCCTCCAGTGCTCTCATCAAGATCGCATCTTAGATGCGACTGCTTTATTCCATTGGGCAAAGAGTTATTGTAAAGAAACTAAAATAGTTTTTAGTAGCAAAGAGGATCATCAGGAAACATTAAAAACACTGAACAATCGATGGCACCGCTCAATACCATACTTTTATACCTCTTGTCGATGGAAGACTCAAGTTGAAAAAGTTTTCTTCCTCTATTCAGTGCGATTTCGTTCCAAAGACAACAATTAAACCAGCAGCGAAATCAACAGCTGAACCTAGTAACGCCAAGAAAGGATTGACAAAAAAAACGCAGTAAACAAAGGCGACAAAAAAGCTGTATGAAAGACTGGGTATTTAAAAATTTACAAGACTTAAATACTTCATCATTAAGTATAAAAATAGTTATAATATAAATGGATCTAATGCAATTAAGATTAAATTTTAATAAATTATTTATCTTTTTATTTTTAATATTATTATTATTATACATTAATTTAATTATTATGAAAAATAAATAAAAATAATAATTTTTCAACATTGCTATAGAAAAAAGCGATTTTTTTCCTGAGGTTAACATATTCTGGGTATTACAGTATCGAGGGTATAAAATTTTAGTTAGGTTTTTTATATAAATTCGGAAAGTTTAGTTTGTCTAGTTTCTCAGTATAAGTTTTATTTGTAAGGTTTTAGACACAAATAGGAAAAAATTCAAAATAGTGCATTTGTGAAAAATTGAAAAACCGTTGCCTTGAGTTACAAAACATTTATTTTGATAGATATCCCACTCCCATCCCACTAAGCGACCAAAAAGCTCTTAAAGGAAAAATCCTAAGCTTTCTTATGAAAAAAAAAATATGTCCTTTTTGAAAAAACAGGCAAAAATGCTTTAGCAAAAAAAAGTCTACAATTTTTTTTTTTTTTAAGTATTTTTTTCCGAAATATTGAAGAAATAGCTATCTAAACTCTTTGAGAGAAAATTTTCTAAGAACAATAAGTAATAAGTTACATGGATGAGAAAAAACACCTGTTTGGCCAAAATGTCAAATTTTGATCCCCTCTAACTCAGAGAGATCTGGACCGATCTTGTTGAAAAATTGTGTCTAAACTACTATCCAATAGGACTAACCTTGGTGCAAATTTCATCCTGATCGGAAGACATCGGTTTCAAAAGTTGGTGCACTTGACATGAAATCCCCCATATATATATATTCATGAATTACAGCTTTTGGTGGCCAAAAATTAGTATTAACTGTAGTATCTAAATTTTCCTCAGGAACATCGGTTTCAAAAGTATGTATATGTATATATGTATATAGATATATATTTGCATGTGAACAACAATTAAGAGTTTGTGATAATTTAACTAATTGGGAATACAAAGCGTCAACCAAAAATACATTAAATGAGATTATGTAAAATTTTATTTTTAAAATATATTAAAATTTTTTTACTATTTAAGGGGAAAGCATTGAAATAGAGCACATGAAAAGCTGTTTGCTAGGGGCCATGTGAACGGAGATTGCTCTGTGGCGGAGGTAAATATGTCAGAATTCACTGCAAAATAAAATTTCTTCGGGCCACCAATTACAGTCTTTAAATGGTAGGAAGAAAAGCTGGGCAAACTGGGTAGTCCACGTTAAGTAAAATATGTGCCACAATAAGAAGTAAAACGAAAAAACTGGTTTAGGCAATGCTCTGTTCTAAAGCAGCAAACACATATTTTTATTTGCGTATCAATTATGTGTGTTTCAAATTTTTGTGCGGTGCCCAACACAATCATGACAGTTTTTCGTTTTAATATTTAGTTATATACACGAACATTTTTCTATCACGTATTTTTTGTTTCGAACACATATAAACCACACATATTCGAATGTAGCTTTATTTTAAGTTCGATTCCTTCCACGTGTACTGCTAAAAAAAAACGGAACATGTACTTCAACGCGTACATCTAAACATTAAAACATCCACTCTCGATCGGAAAAAGGACGAAATTAGGTCATAATGTTTCTCTATTTCTATTTTTATTTTATTTTTTATTTTTATCATTATCTTTTTATTTTTATTTTTTTTTATAACTACTAATGAATTATTTTAGATTTTTTTAATTAATTTGGTTGAAGTAATTGCTGTCATTATTATCGGGGTGTTTCAGATTTTTTCGATCGCGAGTGGATAATGTTTTAATTTTTAGATGTACACGTTGGAGAACAGGTTCTGTTTTTTGGCAGTATATGTACAAGAAAACGGAGTTAAAAAAATAAAGCTACACACGAATCTGTGTGGTTTATGTGTGTTCGAAACAAAAAATACGTGATAATATTAAACGAAACACAGTCATGATTGTTTTGGGCAGCGTACATAATATAGAAACACACATAATTGATATGAAAATAAAATATGTGTTTGTTGGTCTGAACTATGTTTGTTTACATATATGTACGAGTTTTTTTATTCAGTGTGTGTTTTTTTTTTCTGAACTCTGCAAAAAATACATTTTGGCAGATGTTTTAAGGAATTTGATGGAAGCTCGTACCTCTGCGATTTTGAAAATGGAAAATGAGCATGAGCACGATTTTACATCTTCAAAATGAAAACATTATTAACTTTTATCCAGACTTAACGTTATTTTTTTTTAATGATTGACGATTTAGTTAAACGTAATCAATTAATAATGAATTCGTTAAAAATTGATCCCAAAGAAGACAAGTTCCTTATTAAATTAAATGTGTTTAACTTATTTTATTAAATAAATTGAAATAAAATATAAAAATAGCTTTTAGCTCAGTTGAGCAGCATATTATCCCATATGCGTTTGGCAATGCGATATATACTCCTTTGGGAAAACTCCTCCACATCATCTTCATCACATTCTTCAATCTATGTTGCATGCTCTGCTTATATTATGCAGCGCACAACAAACTTTTTAAATTTGTATGATCTTTTGTGGGTTATATTTCAATGCACTTAGTAAACATCTGAATCCACTCTTCAATACACCAGTTATTCTCTCTACTATAAAACAACAATAAAAGGTTGATAAAAAACTGTTAGCTACCAAACTCTTTAATATAAAACAAATAAATTTGAAATTTTGAAAAAAAAACTTCTCTACAAATATTCAAATTAGATATTTTAGATATTTTATAAAAAAAAAAAAACACTCGAATAGATACATATTTTTTTAATATAAAACAAATAAATTGGAAATTCTAAAACTTTACATGAACATATATTCATATTAGCTATATCGAAAACAATTACGTGTATCTCGAAAACTAAGTGTCGTCGAGCAAGGAAAATGGTTGAAGTTTCGCCCCCCTCTTTTGGAAGACGGCATCCGAATTAGTTCTGCTTTGCAACTAGTTCAATATACACAAAAATTTTTGATTAATTTTGTATATAAAATATTAAGAAATATTATTATTTGTAATAAATATTTCGTGTATCTATAATATTAATAGGCTAGGCGATTTCTTTTGACCGATGTTTCGTTCTACCGTTTTACCCCGATTTTGACCAAACGTATATTATTTGAAAGGTATTTCTTTTTAGCCGTTTAGCAGTTTTACATATTTTTAAATTTGTTCTTTTACTTGCATTTAAAGTTGCAACTAACACATACCTAAAATTATACATATGATATGTGTGTTTTATTAAATTTGTTAATGAGTTTGTTATCTTCATTCACAATAATAATAAACAAAAAAAGTGTTGGTTTGTGAATTGGCTAAGTTGAAAAATAAATCTGCCTAGAAATTGCGCTCGAATTTCGAGCCCTGGAATCTGCTAATATTGAATAAATTTTTTTTTTTTCGGCTGAAAAAAGCTCTAATTATATGAATTTTTTTGATAGATCCAAAATACATGGCAATTCTTCGACAGTATAGTTAGTTTGGGTAATGCGGACCACCATTTATTTCTAAATCTAATATGTATTTGACAAAGCTGTGTTTATATAAACATTTTACGTAGATTTATATTAACATGGAACGACAATAATTGTCGCCATTAGTTGCCAGTTATTCGGTGTATAGAAGTTGTTACAAATTACTCGTATAAAATGGAATTTAGGTTGGCAAAAAAAATATTTTTATGTTTTTAAAATTACACTTTACAGAGGATATTCAACGACACTAGAATTAAATTTGTTCAGAATAATATACCGATAGTATTCCGAATTACCTTCAAATTTGCTGAACTATTTACCTAGAGTTCTCCACATTACCTTCATATATTGAAAATATGAATATCGTTTCGTCTTCACCATATTTAGCCAATAGATTAAGGAAGATAAATAGCATGAACGTATCTTTTAGTCAGAATTTAATTGTCTGGCTCTTTTAGATTTAACTCAAATATGATTTATTTTTCGATATTGTCAGACTTTATATTACACAGAATATATTCGAGTTTAATGAATATTTATATTTATTTATATTTTATGTTGCACATAGATAATTCAACCAACTTATATGTTTATGTGTGGCAACATTAACATGATATAATTTATGTCATTATATCATTAATTTGTGTACATTGTAATTAAGTTTTATATAAATACTTTGTGTTGAAATATTTTGTAATAACTTTAAATATGACAAATTGCGATTACTAATCTTTTTTGGAATCCCAGGACAAACTCCATAAATAAACCCTTTACTATCAATATCATAACCAGGTATGAAAAGAAAGTATCTTATTGTGTTTCTAATATATATCAGAAATACACTTAAGTACTTCAGGAACGCCTTCTGAGTCCAATCGAAATAAGTCAAATACGGTGTTTGAATTATTATTACAACCATAAATCAACAGTTAATATATAAACTGAGTCTGATCACTTTTGGGCATAATCCACACATAAAACTTTGCTTCCCGACATTTACTTGTGGTAAGTAGAATTAGACTATTCTTGTTTCTTTGTTCTTTATAAAAGTTACATTCAATATGTGCTCTTCTATATACTCAATAAACTTTACACTCATTTAACTTACGGTATGAGGATCACGCTTTTAATTTCTTACTTGTTAGTTTTCATATTCATTTCTACGTTTGATACACTGCACTATGGGGAATTTCTCCAATTTTTTAGGCCAAAATTAATAACAGCCAGACTGTAAAGTTTTTCGAACTGTAAAAGATGTTTTTGCAGTAAGAAGGCCCTCAGCAAAATATTTGGGTGTTCCTAGTGTTCCAAATTTAACCAACCTTTGATCTTAACTTTCTTTTTTTATGAACTTTTGAACTTCGAATTTCTAAAAAGCTGTTTTATACGTATAACAAAAGATTTTTTGACATAATTTAAATTCAGTTTTTATTAGCTCAAAATAAAATATTGCATTCTTATGCACAAATACGGATTGGAACGAAACTTTTATAATTCCTTAATTTCTATTCAACTGTAATGTGGTATTCATTTTCTAAATTAATATCATCCAATATATTTGTGTACATGTAGTCAGTTAAGGTATTGGCATTATCTTCGCACTCCTTGTATTCGCTGGCGCTAAGATCCTCAGTGTTTTCAAAACTAACTGGAGTAACTTTTGGATTGCATTTTCATATCACTCACTTCTTTAGGAAGTTGAATGCGTTTTCTGGTATCTATTCGCCCTTTTAGACATATAGAAGGAACAAGTGCTTCTGACATATACATGGCTCTGCTGAAAATATCTGAAGCAGTCTATCAGATTTATAGAGTCTATGGTGCGACTCAGCAGCATCTTCTCCAAAACAGCCAATTGGAAGAATTGTATTTTCAACAATTTTTTTTTTGAATGAGTTAAAAGTCTATACACAGTCGCAGTCATTGGAAGCCAAGGAAAATTTTTTTATATTATTTTTGCGGTACCAAAGCAAAAAGATTTGAATTTTCCAAGTCCAAGGGGAAGGGCAACATATAGATATGAAAATGATTTTCAGTATATATAATAACTCTTCATAAATGCCAGTTATATGGGAAAATAGGGAATGTTATGCGAAAGACAGGCGGACAGTGTTACCATCATTGGTGCTGTAAAATTCTCTTGTTTTAGGCTTATCTATTTTATTTTTCTTTTCCAATACGGCCTTTCGTTCCTCTTCTTTTCTAACTTGCTACATCTTTATATCGGACTTGTAGCCTGCATGTAATATAAACTCAAAAACACGAATCCAACAATGCAAAGGTTTTAATACGTATCTTAGGTGACCTTCCGTCGCATGAAATATATCACCCTCAAAGTTTGTGAGTTTCATAAAGTCCTTTGGATTCGCTCCAGATAGCTCAAGTTTGACTTTATTTAATGGCAATTAAAACGTTCAAAACCTTTCCGTCAATTAAGGTGAGTGATAATTTAAAACTTATTTCAATGATTCTTTAACTATGCAATCTGTCTTTTCAACTCTAAATCTTCTTCTAAAATAATTTCTTCTATCTATTTTGCGTACTGAAGCCTTATGGGTCGCAAACTAATATCGAATGAGGGGTTCGGTTATTCCAAAGAGATCTTCCGAAAGAGTCGATTGACCTCAAAGGAATGAGGGTGATTGCAAATAAAGACAACTTGAAGTCGTTAGATGCACTGCCATCAAAACCATAGCTTACTATTAGATTTTTGGTCATTGCCGCCGTTACAATCTCCCTTTGCATCTCCAGAATTCTGTTAGCAGTGTGCGTTAGCAACATTTGTAGTAGAATTTGTGCACATTTTTCAGTGATCTGCATTTTAACTTTGAAAGTGCAACGTCATTGCAAAGCGGATAAATATCACAACTGCTCAACTTATTCGCACGTCTAACTGTAATAAGATATTGTGCCTTTGTGAAGTTGTTTTCTAATATTAATTATAGTGCTTCTTTCTGATATTTTCATCATTCTATATGGCCACGTTGGGCTGGCTGGTGTTTCTTTAAGAACGGTCGCTAAATCCAGCTGCTTTGGCTTTCGAACACAAAAACTCCGTTTCGTGATGTTCTGATTTTGAGAGCTAATCATCATTGCTTCTTTTGAAACGTTCAGATTTCATTCCAATTTTTTTTTTTTTTTTGGCATCCAAGCGAGGATGTACTTGGCTCAACGGAAAGCTTTCTAAGTTCCGTTTCAAATACAATACGTTTTCTATTTTAATTTTGTGAAGACAAAAATATTTAGGGCCGTATGCAAAAAAAAATTAAAGTATACTTCAAGTAGACTTTATTGTATGTTTTTCATACAAAATTTTTCATAAAGTCTACTTGAAGTACACTTTAATTTTTTTTGCATACGGCCCTTAATCTTTCTTTTTAGAACAAACAATTCTTCATAAAATTTTTCGTCGTCTCCAGCATATAATTCAAATCTGTTGTTTCTTTCTCTTCTTTGTTTTGTTCTTCGAACCAAACCTTAGCAAGTTCGCTATAAGCGAAGCAGTGGTTGCCTAAAAAATGCGGTGTCTCAAAAAACGCAAACAAATAAATTAAAAATTTAATAGTTAACAAGACTTATTAATTTCTTCACCAATACACTATTTTATTTTAACCAATATTTTCTTATTTATTTAGCACTTAATATCAATATTGATTTCCATATTTAACTTTTTTTCAATCGTTTTTATATTAAGAAATGCTGCCAGGAATTGTAATCAAGAAATAACACGAAACGTGCCCCACTTAATTTTTTTTTGAGAATAAAATGACTATAAGAGTCAGCTGATTGCCGGTTTTTTGTTTTTTATAAAAGTAAAGGGTACTTCTATTTGCTTTGAGGTATTCTTTATCAGAGTGCAATAAAAATACCCGATTTTCCAAAGTTCGATTTTGAATTTTGGCCAAAAAAAATGGACTAAATTACCTATTGTGCACTGTTTAAGCTATAAATCATATTTTCAAGTGATTTAATATTCCTATGCAACTTTAAATTATTTAAATGTACATTAGTTGCAAGCAGAGGATCTAATACTATTGTATCGTATTAATCACATACTATAGTATCGTTAAATATTACATACTATTGTAACACTCAAGACAATCCCTCTCCATAAATTCAAAAACCATGTTAACAGTAGCACCTGTGTAAACAATAATAATCCATTAAGTATTTTGAATTTACAAAACAAACGAATTAAAATTTATCATATTCTCTACCGTGCTACACAATATGATGTCCTTTAAAAATAAATTGGTGCTTTATTTGTATAAATGAACCAGTTTCCTAGTAAGAAATTTAATTAAAGATCATTGCGTAGACTGATTATGAATATGGCTGCCAGATTTGACGAGTTTTTCGAACCATTTAGCAAAGTTGCAATTTGAAGTTCGTCCTAAAAACCATAAACATATATATTTAATGATTGAGCTAGAAATCAATCAGGCTCAAGATGAAATGTTTTTACTTTAAATAAAGCAGAATATATATAAATTTTTGAAAGAAATTTGCCAATGGGTCGAACATCTTAGTGGTGTTACAATAAAACAAATACAGCGTTGTGAACATATTTCAATGAAATGTTTGGCGATGTTTCGCCGCAATATAGCCAAGTATTTTTGGTCGATTTGAACCCATGGATGAGACGTGGGTTCACCCTTTCACCCTGAGTCAAAGGTATAGTTAAAACAATGTTGCGTCTATTTTTTGATGCACGTGAGATAATTTTTTTTTTTATTATTATCTTTTAAAAGGAAAAATAAAACAACGGCGAGTATTATGCTAACTTATTTCAGCGTTTAAGTGAGGAAATTAATGGAAAAAAGAAGCATTTGATGAAAATAATGTGTCGTTTCATCAGCACAACAAACCAGTTCACACATCCACTATTACGATGACCAAAATCCATGAATTAAAGTTTGAAAGGCTCGATTTGCCACCAATGAAGAGGCGGAATCTGCTCTTGCGTTAGACAGTTCTTACTGTAAACAGGGTATCAAGGCTTTTGAATATAGCTGGGAAAAGGAGATTACATTGAGAAATAAAGAAAACTTTTCAAATATTTATTGTGTTTTTATTGCCAAATCGGGTTGTTCTGGGACCGCCCTCATTTTTAATGTTAAAAACATTAAAGGATTAACGAATGTAACTTTTTTTACGAAGCTTAATCTTTTGAAATTATCAAAACTAAAAACAGCTTTAAAAGGGACATCCTGTTGTACAATCTGAATTGTTGATGCAAGCCTCCGCCCTTGATGTTGTGTCTACTATAAAGTCTCTATGTAAATCATTAAGTATATGCTTGTGTATGAGTTCTACTGAAAATTTAAAGATTTTAGGGTACTTCATAGCTTAACCTTAAAATATAACAATAACAACTTAACCCTAAGCTTCTCTTCTTAGTGTTGTTAATCTTAAAAGAAAACAATAACGAAATCAGAGTGATTTTGTAAACCAGCTGTAGATTTAGTTGTTTACAATACTTAACAGAAGATGTATTTACTGTATAAAAAAAAAATACATATGATTTACGTAGACACACATACAGACGGATGGACTTTGCTTTAGATAGTGTGATACTATAAGGGTATTTTTTTTGTGTTGGATGTGGGGAATCTTCGAACGATACTTTTAGCCCATGCTGAACGTATGCAGTTTACACACTAAACCAACATCCTCGTCCACCGTCCACGATCCCTGCGGTATAATCTTCATATACTACTTCGCGGGGTTGGTCAACTATCGCAGTTGTTCTTCATCTCCTTCTGTTCTTTACAAGGCCCTAATGGCGCTTTTCGGACCTCCTGTGCTGTTCGCAGACTTTGCACACAGAATTTATTACCAACCAAATTGCGATAATGCTAATAACCGATTTGCGGGTTCACGATGATGACAATTATATTGCCTTAACAGTAAATATTTTATCATAATAGAAAACTTGCAGATGTTATGATATTTCTGTTGATACAATTAAAAATACAGTTGTTCCACTTAACACCAATTCGGTTGCAAATATTTTTTCTGTGTGTGCTAATCAATTTATTGTTTGCAACCCAGTTCTTACCTGACCGCAGTATCACGTTCACTATGTAGAGTTCTAGTTGTACTCGTTGGTCGTCACATCTGGGTGGAGTATTTTTAATACCCTCCACCCAGTGTGCAGAGGGTAGATATATATAAGTTTGTCATTCCGTTTGTAATAATTAGAAAAAAATCTGGACCCCATAAAATATATATATTTGTGATTCTTATAACAAGCGGAGCTGATATAGCGATGTCCGTCTGTCCGTCTGTGGAAATCCCGATGACGGCTTCAGTAGGGTAGCTAGGGTGCTCGTTGGTATAAAAAATGATTCACCAATATCCTGGGAAGTTTGCTGTTTAAAATCGCCCAAATCGGTTAATCTGGTCCCGAGAATTGAACGAAGAAGTAAAATAAAGTCCTGAAAAATATGATTTGAATATGTGTTCTTGTCACGATAACGCCCTCAAATCATGACAATAGATTTCTTAGGTGCCGAGAAATCACTGAAAAGTTAAAAAAAATATGATATTTTACTATATTCTTTTCCTAAATTTTGTATTTTGGCATAGCCGTGCATGTTGTTTTTGTGGTCGTTGTGTTAATAATGTAAAAATTCACCAATATCAATATTTTTTGGTGTAATATTTAAGTTAATTAATTAATAAAAGAAACTATATAAAATCAATATCAATATTCTGCGATTTTTATAACATCACAAAATGTTATAAATTGATACATACTACTGTTGCCAATATCAAAATACTATAAATAATATTCATATATTCTGTATATATATATCCATAATAAGCGCATATTAAAATAAATCGGTATTTTATTTCATTTATGCAAAAATAGTATGGTTTTAAGGGTTGTATTTTTAGTACATACATATACTCTGCATACTTGCAATCAAAAGTAGTAGGCAAACCATAAAATATTTACCCTGTAAAAAAATTGGTGTTTAGAAAAATACTATTTTTTGTCAGATGTTAAAAAAAGATGTTAAGTTAATTATAATAAATTTTTAAAATTTATTATTTACTGTCGGGACGGAGGCAAACGCCATTCCCAAAAATTTTTTGCACGAGTTATCCACATTGAGAATAAATAACCGCGGAGCTCAGCTCAATCAATGTGCAATGATCAAGCTTCGCCCTGGGAAACATATATTCATGCTTTTCTTAGCACAAACCGAACTTCTTATGGCACATTAAAAATAAACTAATTGAGAAGTACAATTCATCATTACGCTGTATTATAATACCATTTTCTTATTTTATTGCTAGCTGGTTAACTAAGTGTTGCCATAATTTGAAACTGTAAAGATGCTAAAATGCAAAAAAAAAAGATGCTAAAACGTACTGGAGTCCAAAAGAAAGATGCAATTTTTTTTTTCAAATTTCATTACCTTTATATTGAAAAATTAAATACTTATTAATAAATTCTTTGGTTTTTAAATCGAAAAATTCGTATAAGACATAAGTTTCGATTTATATTTTTTAAATTTTAACTTAAATTATTTTGGATTTCATCTGTAATTTTTTTTAACATCAAATTGCGATTTTTAATTTTAAATTCAATATTTTTAATTTTAGAGTGATTTTTTTTAATTTCAAATATAACAAAATTTACATTATTAACCGTACGATTCATAACCAGCAAAACTCCTTTAATTTCATAACCAAGGTACCCGGGTACCCGAAGTAAGTTGTTTTGCGTTTATTGAAATAAAATAATATTTTCCTGTAAATATTTTTGTTGTTGATTATATTTTGCGTTCTCAACTGTACAAATTTGATATTTGGAAAAAAAACTGGTTTCTGTTCGTATATAAGTACCTAAAGCGACACAAGTAGGCAGAATGATTTTGATGGCTGGCACAAATCATTCTAATGACGAAAACGCAAGAGATTTGTGGACGTCACAGGCTCACCCAATATTCCGCGCCACCATGGGAATAAACAGGTTTTTCGATTTGCTGCGTTTTATACAGTTTGACGACCCCAGAACACGGGCAGAGCGGCAGCGTTAAGACAAAGCGGCGCCAATTCGCGATATTTGGATAATGCTCAATGCAAATCTTGCCAGATATTATGTGCCATCAGAATATTTGACCATTGATGAACAATTATATCCATACCGTGGTAGAACCAAGTTCACCCAATATATACCCTCGAAGCCAGCAAAATATGGCATAAAAGTATGGTGGATTTGCGATGCCAAAAACTCATATCCACTTCATGGCCAAATATATACTGGCAAACAAGAAACTGGTCGTGAATTGGTGTTGGCGAAAGAGTGGTGAGAGATTTAGTTGGGCCATACTACGGTAGCGGACGAAATATAACAATGGATAATTTTTTTACGACGCTGCCGTTGGCTAGGCAACTAAAAGTAGAAAAGCTCAGCATTGTGGGTACACTCCGCCGCAACAAAGCTTACATCCCTGCGGAGATGAAAGAAGACAAAATAAAAAGACGTTGGTTCAAGTTTATTTGGCTTCTACGACAACGTAACACTGCTCTCATATAAGCAACGGAAGTCCAACTCGGTCATCCTTCTTTCTAGTATGCATGATGATGCACAAATTGACGAGAATGGGAAACCAGAAATTATAAATTTTTATAACCAAACAAAAGGTGGGGTGGACGTAATGGACCAAACGCTCCAAGAATACACGACCCAGCGACAAACAAGAAGATGGCCGATGGCATTTTTCTATAACATCATTGATGTGAGCGCATTTGCATCACACACAGTGGTGGATTTACACTAGGGGCAGTCGGGGCTAGAGCCCAGGGCGGCAAATTTTCTAGGGCGGCAAAATTTGGAAAGTGAAAAAAATTTTTTACTGTCATCAAAATTTCTCAATAGAAATTTTATATTTTAATTAATCATATATTATTTAATAGATAATTCAAGAAATGCGACTCGTATAATATTTGTCAAATTGAAATTTTGTAAATCATAATTTTGGCACCTTAAGTGAAAATTTATATTCGAAATTATTTAATTAATTAATTTCTTTAACGATTTAAAATGGTAATAAAACTGAAACCTCCATTTATGTAGGTATACAACAATAATCCACAAGAGCGTTACAAAATTAAATTGTGTCATTCCCCTTTTTCTTTCATTGACAGTTCGTTGCATAGCTTTCGTTGTGTTTTGAGAAAAATACAAAAATACAAAATAATAAGCCACAGCAACACTATATGTACATTGTACATATTAAATTGTGGGATTCCCCTTTTTCATATCATTGATTATGTGTTGCATAGTTTTATTTTATCTTTTTTAAACGTGCTCATCATTAAAGAGTAAGTGTTGATTGAGTAAGGTGTTAAATTAATTTATCGATATCAAAAAATTGCATTAATGTTGAGCATAAATATACGATCAATTGTCAACCATGGCTGATGGACGCAAAAAATTGAGTGGATCTGAGTATCGAAAGCGCGCTTTGGACAAAAGTAAAAAGGAACAAGAGGTTTTGAGTAAAACTCCCAAACTAGATGATTTTTTTACGAAAAAAGTATGTGTTACACAAAAATCAGAAACTAACAATAGAGATTGTACGAATTTAGATTATGAAGGTTTGTATCATATTTTTTCAAGTATTCATATTTTTCCAAGTATAATAATGATTCATTTGTCGATGTGTATAAAATGTATATTCATTATTTACTGTCATAATTAGGTTAATAGAATAATAGTAAATTTTTGCAGGTGATGATGCATGTTCTACGTCAACTTCAAAACGAACTCCGTCTACGAGTAATGATACTGATAGTACCACGACTTCTTCGCTGCCACAGAATAACCATCACGAAAGTGAACTTCAAGCTACAATTCCAACAATAAATATAGAAGATAATGAGCATGGGGATATTGTGATAAGCGATGATCCAGGAGAATGGGTTATAAACGATTTCACCAGATATTACGTAGCTAACCATGGATGTAAACAAAATAAAAATTTGGATTTCTCCGGTACAAAACGTGATTACAGCGATGGAACTTCAAGATGGCTGTCAGAATCACTATTTTTAAGAAAACTTATCAACGGTGAAAAAGTTCCACGCCCATGGCTCATTTACTCAGTTAGTAAAGGTTCTGTATTTTGTGCAGCTTGTCTTCTTTTTGACAGAGAGTGTTCATTTAATGGCAAAAACGGATTTAATGATTGGAAACATGCAGGCGTTCGTGTTGGTGAGCATGAAAACTCAAAACATCATAAAAAATGTATGTTAACCCTTAAGCAAAGATCGGATACTAAGAACAGAATAGACCATGACTTAGTCATACAAACAGAGACAGAAATCTCTTATTGGAGAAATGTTTTAAGAAGAGTAGTCGCTGCTACTAAAGGCTTAGCTTCTCGAGGGCTTCCATTCCGAGGAAGTGATGAAAAGTTTGGCTCACCAAATAATGGCAATTTTTTAATGCTGATTGAATTTCTTGCTTCTTTTGACCCATTCCTAGAAGAGCATATTCGAAAATTTGGAAATAAAGGATCTGGCAGTACAAGTTACTTATCGAAAACTATCTACGAAGAATTTATACAGCTTTTGTCAGTAAAAGTATCTTCTATCATAATTCAAGAAGTTAAATCAGCCAAATATTATGCTATTATTGTAGATTCCACACCTGATATATCTCACGTTGACCAACTTTCTTTTGTTATTAGATATGTGCAAAAAGATGGAACGCCTGTTGAACGCTTTCTGATATTTATTGAAAATTCTGCACATAAAGCTGAAGATTTGCTAGTTGCTGTATTGTCTATTCTTGAGTTTTTTGATCTTGACCTCGCAGACTGTCGAAGTCAGTCATATGATAATGCTAACAATGTATCAGGAATGTATTCAGGTTTACAGGCAAGAATTCATGAAATTAATGATCTAGCAGAACATGCTCCTTGTGCTGCTCATTCTTTGAATTTAGTTGGAGTTCACGCAGTAGAATGCGCACCAGAAGCTGCTTCATTCTTTAATACAGTACAAACTTTATATAACTTCTTTACTGCATCGACGCAGCGCTGGGAAATTTTACAATCTCATACCGGAAAAAGAATCGCGTTAAAATCTTTATCTGCAACCAGATGGTCAGCTCGTTATGAAGCTGTTCATGTACTTAATCAATATTTCGACGAAATAATCGAGACATTGATTATTATTGAAGAAGATATTGACGAAAATGCAATTACAAGACAACAAGCAAAAGGTATTCGTATTCAAATGGAGCGACTTGAAACAGCATTTATGCAAATATTTTGGCATTTTTTACTCTCGCGATTCAATGCTGTTAGTCAAAGATTGCAAAAAGTTGATTGCAGCATTGCTGACGTGATCGACGATTATCATGGTTTGATTAAAGTTGTTGCTGATACGCGAAATGAATTCGAAATCTATGAAAAAAATGCTTTAAATATTTCAGAGATTAAAGAATATAAAACAACAGTTTCTAGACAAAGGAAGAGAAAATTACATGCTGATGAATCACGGGATGGAGATGTGCAACTGTCAGGTCGAGACTACTTTAGAGTCAATACGTTTAATGTCATTCTTGACAATCTGGATTTCGAATTACGAAAAAGATGTGTTGCGTATGAAAAGATACAGGAAAAGTTCTCAGTTATAATTGAATTTGGCAATTTGGATAATAGAGAGATTCGTAAACGAGCTGAACGTTTAAGAAAGATTTATTCTTCAGATCTTGAGTTCTCATTGGATGACGAATTCGTGCACTTCCATGCTTATTGCACTGAAAAAACGATGGAAAATAATTCACCTTCCGATCTTCTGAAACTTTTGCGAGCAAACGACCTTTACACTGAATTTCCGAACGTAGAAATCGCATATCGAATATTTATTACTTTAGCTATAACAAACTGTGGCGCAGAACGATCGTTTTCTTGTTTAAAAAGGGTTAAAAACTACTTTCGTTCTACAATGAGTGCAAATAGACTCAATAGCTTAGCTATTCTATGCATCGAATCGGAAGTGCTTCAACGTTTAGATTGTGAGGATTTAATCGACCAATTCGCAACTCAAAAAGTCAGGCGTATTTGCCTGTGATAAAATTATTATATTATAATTATTGTGCTGTTTTTATAAGACGTTTGCCAAACGTCACTCAATCGTCTGTATGTTGTTTTTGTTGTTGTAACGGCAACAACAACATGCAGATGATTGAGTGACGTTTGGCAAACGTCTTATAAAAACAGCACACATGAGTCAAGCTGAGTGCAAAATGTATAGCTCTAAGAACAAAAACAAATATTTTTTATGTCATATCAAAGTATATAATATATAATAAATTATTTGCAATACATTAGATATTTGAATTTTTAAAAATAATGAGGCGGCATTTTTTTCAGTGCCCAAGGGCGGCAAAAGTTTAAATCCGGCCCTGATCACACATCATATATTATGGAAATAATCCAACTGCACGATACACCACGACGCGCAGGAAGAATTTCCTGCGTCAACTGGCAGAAAACCTGTGCATTCCTGTTATAGAAAAGAGAATTTCAAATGTGCAAAGCGTGCGCCAATTTTCAACAAAAAATGCAATTGAAAGCATCATCGGAAGGCCGTTGGAGAGTGTGCTTTGTGCGGCAGGTCCGTCAACATCTCCGTTAGCACGACAAAGGGGCAGAAACGTACATACGGGCGTGTGCTACATGTGCAACCTTCTTCCAAATAAGCGCAGAAGAAAAACTAGAAAAAATTGCAGCATATGTAGCACGCCGATATGCGATGAGCACGCCATAACAATTACTAAATGCTACAATTGCCACAATAACAACGATAGTGATTCGGATGAATTATAATATAATATATATAAAATATGATAAAATAAATAAAAAAGACATTTATTTCCAATAAAAACAACACAAAAAAACGTTTTTTCATTTACATGTCAGGCATTTACATAGGAATTGCATTAGGGTACCCGGGGATCCCGGTTGTGTGTTTATGGGGGTAAAACATTTAAAATCATTTTTTAAAGAAAATATTGAAAATATTTTGAATTTTTTCGTATTTAAATCTTAGTTTAGCCAAAATCTCTCATGATTCGGAGTTTTATGTCCATATCTCAAAAATTATAGGCACAGCAGCACTTTAAAGTCAAAAAAGGTACACGGGTACCCGGTTATGAATCGTAGGGTTAAAAGATACGATTATATCTATAATATTAATAGGCTAGGCGATTTCTTGTGACTGAGTTCTACCATTTTATCCCGATTTTGACCAAACGTATATTATTAGAAAGGTATTTAGCCGTTTTGCAGATTTACAGATTTTAAAATTTTTTCCTTTATAATTTTACATAAAATTATACAATGCTATGTGTGTGTTTATTAAATTTGTCAACGTGTTTGTAATAAAAATGAGTTTGTTTGTTGTGTTGATTTGTGATTTGGCTATAATCGATTAGCATGGTTTTAGGGTCTTTATTTAATGGAAAAAATAAAATTTCCTAGAATTTGCGCTCGAATTTCGAGGGCTGGAATCTGCTAGTTACAATAATTGGTTTATGGTATCTAATATTTCTGTGATGTCTTCATCTTCAAGTTCTTCTTGGCTCTGATATTTCTCTGACGATCGACTTTTATCGCTCGGTATATTGTAAGTGTAACAGCACCCATTTTTCAATTTCACACCTTCTTTTATACGTATTACAGAACATAACAACTCGGTTTTATTCTGTTCAAGTTTGCTTTTAACTAAAGCCATTAAACTAAACAAACGTTCAACTTCGGCTTTTGAGAAAGAAAAATTAGTAAAGACAACACAAATTTTGATAACTCTTTAAATGGATTTTCGCCAATATAAGTTTTGTTAACTTTAATCCATAAAGAGGTTGTATTCAGTGTTGTAGCCCAATATTGTTCTGTGATATAACTCCATTGGATTTGAATTTTGTCTCTTTCAGATGATATAAATTTAAACCCTTCTAATACATTGGTTATCGGTTCTTTTACCCGGTTTAATGTGGTTCGTATTGAAAATTTTTTAATTTTTGTAATACAATAATATTTTTTGGCAATCGACTTTTTAGTTCATTAAAAACTGTTGTTGGTGTTCACATTCTTCTATTTTAAATTGTTTATTTATATTTGTTGAAAGAAACGACCAGAAAGGTAAAAAGAGTAATACACAAAATTATCGTATTACACTTTGAGAAAATAAAACATTAAAATTAAAATTGTATATTAAAAAATAATGAAAAAAATCAAAAAAAGATGTTAAGAGCAACTTTTTATTAATAGAAGATGCTAAGTTAGCATCTAGCATCTTTTCATAAATTTTGGATGCTAAACGACAAAAAAAAGTTGCTAATTCTAGCAACTAAAATGCTAAAATGGCAACACTGTAGTAAACAAAGTGCTCGTATCATTGTGATCGAAATAGAATGGAAATTGTGTGCAGATATGTTTTACTTAAAAAACCTGTTTCTACAGATAGTGAATAAAATCCCAGTAAGCATTTTATGCAATAAATGTTCATGTAGTCTTTTTTAACTCATCTGTGCTATTAAAACTGTCATAAATGCGCTCTTTTGCTGATCACAAAATATACTTTTGTTGGGAGAAAATATTACCTTACCTGCGAATCTTCTTCAGAGAGTCCTTTTTATTCGCTTTTCTGATCAGTTTCGACTCATTTTTCAGTCGTATTTAATGTCATTTTTCTATAAATCACTTTTTAGGCGTAAGCAAAAATCATTTTCTAGTCTTTTTCTAATAGCGCATGTGACTAATCAGTTTATAATCATCAAAAGTGCTCGAAGAAGACACAGTAAGGTGATTTATGTTAAAACAATCTTCGAAATGATGACTGGGATATCGTATATTTTTATTTACACACACATATGCATAGCGGCACCAGTCAGCCGAACTCTGATAGACTTCTTATATGTATACAGCCGAAAAAAACGAAAATACTCACCAAAGAGTAAAGCAAGTAACAATTTCATTCCGTCTTATGGAAGCTTTTGAACGAAGCGAGTCTATGCCGCGTTGTCTTGTGAAATTTTTACATTGTTTTTTAATTGGTACTAGTGATGCCAAGAGATTTTTTCAGAAATTTCTACGCTTATGAAAAAAATTCCCTTTTTTCCCTACACCCACTTTTTCCCCTACACTGCTTTTTTCAAAATTTATTTTTAATATGTACATTTTCAATTTGAATAATGTAAAAATAACATAAAAACGAAGAAAAAAAATATAAAATATAAGATATGAATATCATGTGAATTACATAAGAATAATATAAAAAACTAACAGATATTATAAAAAAATTATTTTTACAATTCTGTATAATTCATCTTTTTGATATGGCTAGATGTGCATTTAAAATTTAGACAATTAATTAAAATGGCTTGCAAATGAGATGTTATAACTCAAACGGAATATTTGTTCTTGGTTTTAAAAAATTTTTTTGTAACAGTGGTTATTAGCATGTATACTTAGATCTGATTTATCGCATTTTAATATTTTTTCACAAGCCTTGGATCTGCATTTATAGTCGTCATCTTTGACCTGTTCCAGCCATCCCATTAGCTTCCCGTCTCTCAACTAACTGTATTCCTTTGATGTGTTTTCAGCATCATCGAAAAACGAATCGGACATTTTTCTAAAATTAATTATGTCTCTAAATTTAATTATGTTCAAATTTATAATATTTTAATGTAATGCACAAAAAAGTGTTTTATACGTCGTTGTTATTAAAGAAGGCACATATTTACTTCCTTCATATTATAGAGTTATTACCAGACTTAAAAAAGACTTTAAAGATTAAAATTGAAAAAAATTATGCGATATTTAACAAATACATTCAAAATAGTTTTGACTGAAATTTTTGGCAGTTTTAGTTTTGCCTTGTATCAGTAAAATGTTCAGATATTAACTAAAAAAAAAAAACAGTTTGTTAAATATTTTCATCTTAATTATCTTAATTAATTTAAAGACACAAAGATAATTTAATACAAAAATAACAAGAGTTGAATGTTGATCTATGCTGACTCAGAAATGTGCCCTATACTAATAGTTTTGGAAAATTGAAAAGGATTGTAAAAAATAAAATGCATCTTTATATATAAAAAATTTTAATTAAAAAGAAAATTACAAAATAAACCATTTACCTGGTTAAACTTAATATTGTTTGTAATTTTCTAGATCAGGTTAGTATTTAAAATGGGATAAATCGGGTGTCATTGTGCCAATTTATGACCTAAAATATGTAGACACCTCTATAAAATGCTGAAAATTCAGAGCATTTGTTGTAATAATTCAGTAATAGGTTTATCAAATTGTTTACATTTTCAAATATTTTATTTACAAGAAGTCCAGATATTAATGTAAACGTAAAACCTAGGTGGAGGGTATCAAAGATTCGGCATTGCCGAATTTAACACTCTTACTTGTTTGTATCTATAAACATCAACAAAAGCCAAAAAAAAAAAAAATCCTCGAACATGATAACATGATTTAGTGAGGCAATGTAATTATTTTTCTATTGGGAGGTTGTGTGGATGCGTTAGAGATCCTACAAGCTTAACTACAACTACAAATTACCCTCGACATTTTCTTCACTTCACACCCTTACTATTATGAAGAGAAAACAAATTCAGAGAGTAAGCATTCAGATATTGGAGTGAAAATAAAAATTACATTACTGACCTACTACGCAAACAGTCGACAACTCAATGAGCCAACAAGTTTCAAAAAGTTTCTTTACGAACAGCGTCTTCTTGCTAAAGGTCTTTCTGCGCCTCTAGGAAGCAAGAGCTATTGGGCATTTGTTAAAAGACTTCTTAAATGAATGACTAAATATTCACTGAAACAGTGCTCTTCGGCGCAAGCTAATCAATTTGCCAACCTTTTCAACTTCGTACCATTCGTGAAGGTTGCCAATATCCGTTCAATACTGAAAAAGAAAATTACCGTCCAATTGCAATCTACTTTGCGCTCTCAAAGGTGATGGAGAACATGATAAATTACAATCTTGTCAACTATCTAGAGACAAATTCACATCTTAACGATCAACAGAAGTAAAATGGCTGCTGTAGATATTTCCAAGGTATTCGGTCGCGTGTGGGACGGTGCATTAATATCAAAGCTTCGAGTTTTCTCAGAGACCGCGCAATACGTATTTTCATTGATGGCATCTAACCCAAAGAGATTAAACTTAATTAAGGGCATCCCTAGATTCTATTCTTTCTCCCTCTCTTTCAGATGACGGAAATATTTATCATTCATTTGCTTTCAATTGTAGGCCAACTCATTTTGAGGATGTGGTCAAAAGGCGGACAATAAATGACACACTGCATCAACAATATCAATGTTGTTTGCTGACCCAGAGGGCCTTGGATTCAATAATGTATATATGGGTGGTACAGGTATGGAGGAATCGGATACTCTTTACGTTCACGGCTTGGGATTCCAATTTGATGTCCGTTGAAATGAATAAGATTTTCAAGCATTCCAGTATATACCACTATACATCCGACCGAAAATGAAAGACAACTTATATATATGGACAGGAGCTTCAAAGCCTATTTTGGAGCCAATAGACCGTGTGCAAAGGAGGGCGTTGATGCTTGTTAATGACAGTAGAGTATCTAACTGTAGTGTCTGTTCTATAGACACTAGCATGGAAAAGGTTCTGCTGAGATTAGCTGACTCATTCCAAGTGACGAAGTCGCAGTAGATAACATCCGTTTGTAAACTATTATCCAATTGACCGCACTACGCATTATAGAGAAAATTCGTTCTTAAGTCGAACCAGCCGTATGTGGAATAAGCTTCCCACACAACTCTTTTCTGACAGTTAAAATCTTATAAACTTTAAGTCAAATATCCGGATACACTACTCTCTCTTTCCTCTTTCCCATAATCTTTTTTCCTGAGATTAGAACAATCTACTACATTTGTAGGGAGCATTCCAAGATTGTTGGTTTATAATAAAAAAAATAGATTTTGGTAGAAAAAATTTTAAAAATTAACTTTGAGTTGATGAAAAATTAACAAATACTTTGCAAATACTGCTCCTCGCTTTAAGCATAAACCAACCAACTAGCATGCTGAAAGAAAAAAAATTTTCCATTTCCGGACATTTGTTAGTCGGACAAGTGAACTGTATTATTTAATAAATCAATCGACTCTCTGTATGTATTGAAGAGTAATTTAAAATATGTGTATCAAATTATCTGTTACTTTTTTTTATCATATACATTTTCTTATAGTTAGTATTTATTAAGGTTAGGAACACGATAAATAAATCTATTACTATAAAAAAATCATGAGTGCATATGTGTTGCCAATAAGGCCATCGCAACGCATATGGAATAATTGAATCAACAATTAAGAATTGCCTATCGGTAAATCAGTCAGTGAGTCAGTGATAATACTAAATAAATATATTGTAGTTATAACAGTATTATTTTTTTCCGTTGATTTTTCTCTTTCAATAATATATTATTGCACGCCATATATATAGAAGATGTTTATATAGAATTGTACTTCAATTTAAATTATAACATATTGAGTGATGCGTTGTAGGCAACATTATGTGTTACGCATTGCTTAGAAATTTCTAAGAACAAATACGAAAAATTCCTTTAAATTAAATGTGTATGTATGTGTATATTTATACACTCCACTCCAGTGTGCAGAGGGTACATATAAGTTAGTCGTTCCGTTTGCAATAATTAGAAAAAAAATTTTGGACCCCATAAAATATATATATTTGTGATCCTTATAACTACCGGAGTTGATATAGCGATGTCCGTCTGTCCGTCTGTCCGTCTGTGGAAATTACGACGACGACATCAATCGGGCAGCTAGGGTACTCGTTGACATAAAAAATAATTCATTAACATCCTGAAAGTTTGCTATTTAAAATCGTCCAAATCGGTCGATTAAGGCCCGAGAAACTATGATGTTTCTATATTGTTCTTGTTGTTATTCTAAATGTTGTGTTGTTGTCATAGCTGGACTTGTTGTTTTTGTGGTCGTTGTGGTAATAAAATAATAAAAACTAACCCTTCGTACATTTTTTTATTACCTCTGGTAGAAAAATTTAAAAGTTTCCATTGTTTTGGCATCACTAGAAAATTTGTTAGATCATATCTGTTATTACCACGAGCCTGCCTGCAAAATTTCAGATCGAATGGGTCACGGGAAAGGGGTTAAAATCGATCCAAAATTTTTTTGACACTACGAGTTGATATAAAGGGAGTAAAAATTCACCAACATCTAAAGCAAATAATGCTAAAATACCTAGTTGTTAATAAAAAAAAACAATGTAAATTTAGCAAAAAAAAAATTATGTTTTCATTTATTTAAAGAGAAAAACACAAAAATAACGTTTGATGTTGTATTTTTGTGTGTAATATTTACATATACATACATACACATATTAAAAAATAATACAAATGATATATGTATATATGTTCCATATATGTATGTATATCCATGATAACTGCATGTTAGAAATAAATCGGTATATTATTTTTTTTAAATAAAATTCTGCAATATTTTGTTGTGGGGAAAATACAATTCTTTTGCATTAACAGAGTGTCACTTCATTTTGTTCAGCGTGACTATGTCACAGTAGGTGGCGCCACAATTTTTGTTCTAATTAGCTTTGCAACAGTTATTTCTATTTTAACATGAATGTCAATATTTTCAAATACGTAGATATCATACAGAACAATGTTAAGAGTATACACGGGCTGGTCTTTTATTTCATACGTTTTTTCATTATTCTTTTACAAATATGAACATAAGTTCGGCATGTTAACTTTTTGTTGTCTTTACAAAATAGAGTTACCGAGTTCATCAATGAGTTTTTTGCTTTCAAAACAGTTCTACATAGTTATATAGAATTATTATTCTGCTTTACCTACAAAATATCTGATTGCGATTACATCTAATTTTTAAAAATTGTTTATAATTACTAAAGCATTATTATTCACATAAATACAAAATTGCCCTTTTTAAATTTTCCATTCAAATTTAAGAAAATATCAATTCTAAAAACTAGAATTAAAAATTTCCAATTATAAATTACAATTAATTGAATTTCAGAAAATCATATAAAATATCGGAAATTATAATTTTAAATTTAGAGGACATCAATTGCATTTTTATATATAAATTTTACTCGTTAAACACAAATTGAAATTCCAAAAAAAAAAAACACCAAATACCTGTGTTTACATTAAAAAAATTTTTACATTAAAAAAAAATATTGGCATTTAGGAGAAATTAATAGATTTTCAGTAACTTCTTTTAACGATTGTCGAATCGTTAAAAAAGAAAAGTAAAATTATCAGTAAAATTTTAAAACGATATTCCCTATTGTTAAAGTCAGCTGTTGTTGTTATCTAAACGACAACCATTTTTGTGTTGTTTATTCAATCGATAAAAAATTAAATTTTTAGGTTGAAGTGTCGTCATACATAAATAAAAATCATAAAATAGTGAAAATATTTTGCTTCTATTAAAAAACTTTTTTATATAAATAAAAAAATTAAATAGCACATTCAATTCATTATTTCATTTTCAAATAAACACACAGAAATATTAGCAAAAAAATAAAGATATTAAACATCAACATAAAATCATCCTGTCAAACACCAAGTAATTTGTTTTTTTCTTTTCTTCTTTGTGTTTTTCGCTTATTTTGACTGAGATGCCACTCGTTTACAATTTAAATAAATAGAAAAATAGATTTGTCGACTGTCGCTAAGATGTATGTACTTAGTGAATCACTTAATCCTTAGTGCAAACAACAATAGCTGTCGATATATTTTGCGATTATCGGATCGTTGAAATTTACAGAATCACACTACAGACAACATTAATTTAAATTCAATGGATTTTAGAAAACGCCAAATGATATTTAAGAATTGCGAACATAAAAACTGTTACATAAATAAACGCAATTTGATGAGAATGTTATTTTTTATATATAAATTTTCACAATTTTTTTTGGATGAAAATTTGGAGGTTTTCAGAAAATAAAGAGAACAAATTACTTCATTTAAAATGTTTGGGACATTTGGTTTTTTGCGTTTGGCATCCCTAATTTGAATATTTAGTATTATAAATTTATTCTCTATGTTTTCCAAATATGGCAATATTTTAATAAAAAAATTGAGAGAGTTTTTTTTTGGTTATTATTTTGTTACTCCGTCCGACCTATATGGCCGCAATGAAGAAATATATGGCCAGTTAAAAGAAACTATACAGCCATCTCCAACTAGCACGATTTAACGCATATAGCCACCCTACACAACCAGGTTAGGGCGAGGTATTTAACTAGCAAAAACTAAATTAAAAGAGAAGTTATGTCTTATAACCGGAAACGCATGCATATATGTATATAACCAAAATGCATGCCGATCAGCAACCACGACGACCAAAAAGCAAACACCCAAATAAATCCGAAATAATAGAAAAGACGAAAACCAACCCAAAGAATTTGCTGAAATAATTTGGTATTAAGTTTAACAAACTGTTTACTTTTTCATTTACATTTATTATCAAGACTCAAGCCGAGGTGGAGGGGTATCAAAGATTCGGCACAGCCGAATTGAACACTCTTACTTGTTTTAGTTAATTATGGCTGCAAATTATTTTACTAGGTGCTTATCTCTCTCAAACAGTCGAGTATTTATTTAATACCCTGTTGTTACACATAACTTGGTACACTTCATCATTCCATTTATCGCCTTACTTCCAAGAAAATTGTATAAAATGCTTTTACCATGTATTTTAATTTAATGAGGTATTATATTTAAATTTCGCTTCTCCAACTATAAGAAAAACGAATACAGTTATAGTCGAAGAATATGTTAAAATAATTGCTAGTACCTACATTTTGTATATATATATGTATATATACAG